>CAUYPK010124805.1:0-44128 GCA_963574355.1 Loris lydekkerianus | reverse complement strand
ATCCTTTTGTTTTCAATTTCATTTAATTCTGTTCTAATTTTGGTTATTTCTTTTCTTCTACTGGATATGGGGTAGAAATTTTCTTTCTGTTACATTTGCTTGAGATGTCCCATTAACTTGTTAACTTCCTATTTTTCTGTTCTCTTGAGGAAGGCTTGCAGTGCTATAAATTTTCCTCTTAGGACTACCTTTTCTGTATCCCAGACATTCTTTTAGTTTGTGTCTTCATTGTTGTTTTGTTCCAAAAATTTGGTAATTTCCTTCTTAATCTCATTTATGACCCAGCTATCATTCAGCATAAGGTTATTTAACTTTCATGTTTTTGTACGAGTATGCAGATTCCTGTTGTTACTGAGTTCAACTTTTATTCCATGGTAGTCTGAGAAGATGCAAGGAATAATTTCTATTCCTTTAAATTTACTGATTTTAGACTTGTGACCTAAGATGTGATCGGTTTTGGAGTATGTTCTGTGGGCTGATGAGAAGAATGTGTATTCAGTTTTGTTGGGATAAAATTTTCTATAGATGTCTGTTAAATCCAAATGTTGAATGGTTCAGTTTAAATTTAAAATTTCTTTGCTCAGCTTCTTATTGGAGGATCTATCCAACACTGCCAAATGAGTGTTAAATCTCTGACTATTATGGAGCTGGAGGAAATGAAGTTGCTCATGTCTGTTAGAGTTTCTCTTGTAAATTGAGGCATATTCTGGTTGGGTGCATAAATATTAATAATTGAAATCTCATCATATTGGGTATTACCCTTAACATATATGAAGTGACCATTCTTATTCTTCCTTACTTTGTTGGTATACAGCCTATTGTATCTGCAAATAGAATTGCAACACCTGCTTTTTTCTGATTGCCATTTGCCTGAAAAATAGACAACCATCCCTTCACCCTGAGTCTATATTTAAGATGAGATTCTTATATGCAGCAGACATCTGGCCTGAGTTTTTGTATCCAGTCAGCCAACCTGTGCCTCTTTGGAGGACAATTTAAGACATTCACATCAATGGAGAATATTGGTAAGCCTTGTAGAATTTTGGGTATCGAGTTTTTTGAAAGTCCAGTGGACATTTTTAATCCTTTCACCACTGTGAAACTTGGAATTTGATCAAAAGTTTCTGAGTTTAATTTTGTGGTAGAGGATTGGGCTGGTCATTATGGAGGATAGGTCTAAGAATATCCTCAAGAGCTGATTTGGTTGTGGCAAATTTCTTCAACATGTGAATGTCATTAAAGTCTTTAATTTCTCCATCATAAATGAAACTCAGTTTAGCTGGATACAGGATCTGGAGTTGAAAGTTATTTTGTTTTAGGAGATTAAAAGTCAATGACTACCCTCTTCTGGCTTGAAAGGTTTCAGCAGAGAGATTTGCTGTCATTCTAATATTCTCCCCCTTGTAGGTTATGGTTTCTTACATCTGGCTGCTTTCAGAATTTTCTCCTTCATATTAACTTTAGTGAAGTTAATTATGATGTGCCTGGGGAATGTCTTATTCATGTTGAGTCGTGCTGGGGTTCTAAAACTGTCTGCTATCTGAATTTTAGCATTTTTCGCAAGTCTGGAAAATTCTCTTTCATAATTTGATGAAGAATAGACTCTGTGCCTTGTGAAACCTCTTCATTGCTTTCATGGATTCCTATAAAGTGAATATTCGCTTTGTTTGAGTCTCAGAGCTCTCTGAGAGAATGATCCAGGTTTGGTCTCCATTTCTCTTCCTCTTTGAGAGTTTGGAAGCATTCAAAAGCTTTGTGTTCAATGTCAGAAATCCTTTCTTCTGCTTGCTCCACACTGTTACTGAGAGATTCTATTGTATTTTTTGAGATCTTTGAGGGCTGCAAATTCTTGTATACTCAGTACTTCTGGGGAAGTGGGAGATTTGATAAAAGGCGGGACCACACCTATGGAGCATATTGCAAAGGTACAAGTCAAATCTGTCAATTGTAGAACATAAATGTCTTAACACAAGAATCAAGTAAATGAGGTGAAAGCTATGTTGATTGGTTTGATGTAACTATGTGAGGTGGTATAAAAAATCAATACCTTTTACTCCAAATATGCATAATACATAAATGTATTCATGATCTATGTGAATTTGACTTAAAAAAAAAAAGGAAAAGAAATTATAAAAAATCTCCCCAAAAAGAAAAGCCTGGAACCAGATGGCTTCACATCAGAATTCTACCAAAGAGGAATTAGTATCTATGTTACTTAACCTTTTCCAAAACATAGAAAAAGAAGGAATACTCGCCAACACAGTCTATGAAGCAAATATCACCCTGATCCCCAAACCAAGAAATGACCCAACAAGTAAAGAAAATATAGAGCAATATCTCTAATGAATATTGTTCAAAAATATTTAATAAGATCCTAGCAAATACAATCCAGCAACACATCAAACAAATTATACCTCATGACCAGGCAGGTTTCAGCCCAGGGTCCCAAGGATGGTTTGATATATGCAAATCTATAAATATAATACATCATATAAACAAAAACCATATGATTCTCTCAATTGATGTGGAAAAAGCTTTTGATAATATCCAGCATTCTTTGTTAATCAGAATGCTTAAGAAAATAGGTATAGAAGGAACATTTCTTGAACTGATAGAGGCCATCTACAGCAAACAAACAGCCATGGGTTGAATGAAGTAAAACTGAAATCATTTCCATGCAGATCAGGAACCAGGCAAGATTGTCCATTGTCCCCACTGCTTTCTAACATTGTAATGGAAGTCTTAGCCATCGCAATCAGGCATGAGAAAGCAATCAAAGGTATCCAAATAGGACCAGAGGAGATCAAACTGTCACACTTCAAAGATGATATGACTGTATACCTGTAAAACCCCATGGACTCAACTACAAAACTCCTAGAATTGATCAAGGCATACAGCAGTGTCTCAGCATACAAAATCAATACTCACAAATCTGTAGCCTTTATATATATCAACAATAATTAAGGTGGAAAAACAATCAAGGACTCTATTCCCTTTGCAATAGTGCCAAAGAAGATGAAATATCTGAGAGTGTATCTAAGCAAGGATGTGAAAGATCTCTATAAAGAGAACTATGAAACTCTGAAAAAAGAAAAAAGATGTTAACAAATGGAAAAATATACTATGCTCATGGCTGAGAAGAATCAACATTGTTAAAATGTCTATACTTTCCAAATCAATCTATAAATTTAATGCAATTCTTATTAAAGTACTTCTGTCATACTTCAAAGCTCTGGAAAAATTAGTACTTCATTTTATATGGAAACAGAAAAAACCTTGAATAGCCAAGGCATTACTCAGAAATAAAAACAAGTCAGGAGTTATCATGCTTCCAGACTTCAAACTATACTATAAATCTATAGTGATCAAAACACACTGGCACATAAATAGAGAGGTAGATGTGTGGAACATAATTGAGAAGAGATGAACCCAGACACTTATTGTCCTTTGACCTTTGATAAGCCTATCAAAAATATAAATTGGGGGAAAGATGGTGCTGGGTGAATTGGCTGGCGACTTGTAGAAGACTGAAATTGGACCCACACTTTTCTCCTCTAACAAAAATTGACTCTCACTGGTTAAAGGACTTAAACTTAAGACATGAAAGAAACTATAAAAATTATTGGTGAGAGTGCAGGGGAAACACTTGAAAAAATTGGCCTGGGAGAATACTTTATGAGGAGGACCCCCAGGGCAATTGAAGCAGCATCAAAAATACATTACTGGGATCTGATCAAAATAAAAAGCTTCTGCACTTCCAAGAACACAGTAAGTAAAGAAAGTAAACAGCTCAGAATTGGAGAGGATTTATGCAGGTTATATTTCTGACAAAGGTCTAATAACCAGAATCCACAGAGAACTCAAACTTATTAATAAGAAAAGAACATGTGATCCCATTTCATTGTGTGCAAGAGACATGAATGGAAGCTTCTCTGAAGAAGACAGATGCAGAAAAGGGAACACTTCTGCACTGCTGGTGGGAATGCAACTAGTACGTTCCTTTTGGAAAGAAGTTTGGAGAACACTCAGGGATCTAAATGTAGACCTGCCATTTGATCCTGCAATTCCTCTACTAGGTGTATAAAGATGTTTTCACCAGATTGTTCATTGCAGCTCAAGTCATAATTGCCAAGTCTTAGAAGAAGCCCAAGTGCCCATTGACCCATGAATTGATTAATAAATTATGGTATATGTATACCATGGAATACTATGCAGCATTAAAAAAAGATGGAGACTTTACCTCTTTTGTGTTTACATTGATGGAGCTGGAAAATATTCTTCTTAGTAAAGTATCTCAGGAATGGAAAAAAAAATCCAATGTACTCAGTACTACTATAAAACCAATTTATAATAACTCACACTTTCATATGAGAGATGAATCACAACTATAGCCCAGGATGAAGGAGGGAAGTGGAGGGGGATTGGTTCAATAGAGGGAGGATTAATGGTGGGACCACACCTATGGAGCATATTACAAAAGTACAAGTCAAATCCATCAATTATTGAGCACAAATGTCTTAACACTGTGATTTAAGTAAATGAGGTGAAAGCTTTGTTAATTAGTAGGATGTAAGCACTCCAATTTGTACCAATAATCAACACAATGCCTTTGAATCCCACAAAGGCATAAATGCATTCACAATCTATGTATAAGTGACTTAAATAAAAATACATAAACAAATAAATTTTTTTTTAAATCCCCTAATACATATGCCTTGCAAGAATTCTTATGAGAAGTTCTTCAAAGAAAAGAAAAATGATGACATATGTTAGGAACTCAGTCACACAGAAAAGAGTGTGAGAAAAGAATAAAATGAAGGTAAAACAAATTCTTAATTTTTCTTATTCCTATCTCACCTAATAGGTAAAAAGGCTTACTCAAAATAGTCATATGAACAATGTATTTGGTGGTTACAGCTTCTGATAAGTAAAATGGATAATGGCGTGAGTGGGGAAGGATTGAGGAACATTTTGTTATACCTGAAGTATAACAAACCAATATATAATAGTGTTATGTAAAAGTAGATTTAGATTAGCTGTAAATGGAGGGAAATCACTAAACATAATTTAAGGAAAAAGTGCACTTGATATGGAACACAAAAAAGAAATTCAGGCATTTAAACGGAAAATCGGCACTAAGGTTTTGGACCGCGGAGTGTCAGGTGGTCATTCTCTGCTTTCCTCTCCTGTGAAATGTTTACAAACAGAAAACAAGCCTTTTAAAGGAGTCCATTTATTGGTATGTGGGAAAACGACAATTTAAAACACCGAAGCTCAATAAAACGTAGAATGGGGAACAAACAGATGATAACGCGAACTTCAGAGAAGTTGGCATTTGGGGGTGCAATTAAGAGCTTACTGCTAATCCTAGGAGCTAGGCTATGGGGACAGGGTCGTGGATTCTTGAGACCCTGTTTCTCACACTTTGGAAGACTCAGGGGAAACGGGTCCCCTCTAAGGTGAAGAGAGGGACTGGGGACCCCACAAAAGGGTACCCCCAGAGGTCGACTGGGGTCCACCCGCGCACGACCCCCAACTCTGAGTCGGGACCCTCCCACCGTCACCGCACAATCTGGGGACTCCCGGGGCTGCAGCTGCGGAGCTGTGCAGAGAGGGGTCTGGGGTCGGGAGGGAGGTCGGTGCACACCAAAAGGACAGGAGCCAGGGGTCCCCGCTGCCGACACAGCCCCACTCTGCAGGCTGGAGGGACTCAAGGCTGAGCTACATCAGCGGCAACTCCGCAGACTCCGGGGTGGGCCCTGGGGAGGCCCGGGTCCTGCCACTGCTGGGTCCTCCAGTTCCAGCCACCCCTACTCCCGTCCCTGCACACTCACTATTTCCTGGATTTTGGGGGTTCCCAGTGTCCTCCCTCCGCTCCAGCGACTGGCACTAAATACACAGCCCTGGAGGATGTGGAGGAAGCACTGGGTCCTCCCAGAAGAAACCCAAGCCTCAAAGCTCACAACTCAAGAAAACCCCGCGGACTTGTGGAATGTGACCCCCTTCTTCTCCCAGCAAGGCGAGTGCCCTGATTGGATGGTGCTTCAGGCCCCGCCCCCTGGGGCCTGACTAGCGACCAACACGGTCGGATACCTTGAGGTATTAATTACAGCTCTACCCAGAACAGGCTTTCATCTCTTTTTGAGGAGCTGGTCCCACTGAGGAGATATTTGCATTTCAGCAGAACTTGCTCTTGGCTTTCCAGAATGAGCATTGGCTTCTTCCTTGTACTCTGTGTGCTTTCTGCTTCTTCCTTCCATACAAGAGGTCGCAAGTGCGCAAAGAAAATCTAGACCTGGTGTCCAGTAGAGCAATCCCCTGGCCTCAGACAAGGGCAGGCCACCCTGGATCAGGAAGGAGGGCCTGCTGTTCTCCCGGGGTCAGGAATCTAGGGTCTAGGTCAAGGCTTCCTCACACCTTATTTCTCAATCTCCTCACTTTCAGACAAGAAGATAACACACCAACAAGGGAATACAATATTAAAGGCAGTGATATTCCATAAAGAAGTCAAAAGGGAAGAAAAGCAAACATTTGAACGAGCTTTATTAATCAGCATAATGTACTCGCAGTTCCCAAAGAAAACCCGTACTGGGAAAGTGAAACATTCCTCAACTTGAGAGTCAGACTCTGACTGCTGACATGGAGACCCAGATTGGGTCAGTTTTGGTGATGAGACAGGAACACCAAAGGATTTAACCCTCCGGGCTCAACATACCCTCCTGTACAGTGTGGAAATGCTCTGCACAGTGTGGAAATGATCTCTACTTCAGCACTTAATATTTAACGGCAAGAAACTGTCACCTGGAGTCAGTTTAAAGTTCCGACCTAAATAAATTGTCAAATTCATGAACCCTCCAGGAGACCTAGTGAATGTCTCTCTGAGCCTGATCTTCCCAGATTTTCTTCATACATAGAAGTTACAGTCTGACTCCAGAAGACACTATGCATGCCCAAACCAAAAAACATTGTCCAGAAAATGCCCCCCAGGTACAATCTCAGAAAGGCCAGAACTCCCCAGCCACATCTACAGTAGGTCCCCTTAGATCCCAGGCTCTTCACCTTCTCAGAGTCCACTTTCCTGCTGTGTCTTCCCTGAGCAGCTGGAGGCCCTTCCAGGGAGGGCAGGCTGCTTGGGAAGCCCAAGTGGAGCCCATGTGCCTCCCTTTACAGCCTCCAGGCTGGTCTCAGCTTGGAGCCACTGGCCTCAGGTTCTACTGCGCACTACAGGATGTTCCCCTGCTTCTCATCAACACTGAGCAGTTAAATGAGACAAAGACTGACAATCCCAGTATTAGAATATGACAGTAGCAGAGCCCCTGCTTTCCTCCTGTGTTTATTTGTACAGTAGAGTGAGAAAATGCTAAGATTATTTATATGTATTAAAAATGTAGCAAATAATTATTCCTTTGAGAAAACAAAGATGTTAACAAAACTGTGGTTTTCATCTTAACAAATTGCTCTGTAAAATAGAAATGTTCTTTTTCTTCTCTTCATTAGTTCATGTTGTCACCAGGCGCTCTGTGCCTGGGGATATACATGTACAGGTTCTCCATTTGAAACTCCCTCTTAATCTCTCCTCCACCACAATTAACTCAGTCAATTATTTTTGTAGATAAATCCTAAGCATTGTTAAACAGATTTCCCTTTCAAGCAGTCTAAGTGGCTTCAGGTTAAATCTGCCTATGGCTCTCTCATGTCCCTTGATTTAAATTATTCATTTAAAATTCTCTTCCAAAATAAACTGTGATATTTTGGGTAAGAACTTCCTCTTATTTACTTCTGTTCTTTATAATAGATCACTCCACCTTCTCATTGAAGGCACCCAAAGGATATTTCAATATTGAGTCTTAATCCTGGATTTCTAACTCAAGAGCTTCTAAGAACCTTGGCACCACTGGAGTGATATGACTCTTTTTTGTAGATTAATGAGATAACTCTTGACTACGAATGCCTATATAGGTTCAGGATGGGGTCTGGCTGGTCACCAGAGAGACCAAGGCATGATGAGAAGGTTGGAACTTTCTAACTTTGACCCACGCCCTCTTGACCACTGGGAGGGACCAGGGGCTGGAGATGAGTGAATCACCAATGGTCAATGATCTAATCAATCATGCCTACATAGCAAAACTCATCCACCACAAAAATGCTTAAAGAGTTTGGGAGAACTTCTGCATTGAAGAATACATAAGAGATACTGAGAGGGTGATGTCCCAGCCAACGAATGGTAAGTCTGTGCACTTCCTTCCCTTATATTAATACCTTGCCCCATGCACTAATTCCATTTGGATATTGTTGGGTTGAATCTTTTATGATAAACTGATAATAGTAAGTAAAGTCTTTTCCTGAGTCCTGTGAGTCAGGACTAAAGCAAATTATCAAATGTGAATGAAGGGGGTGGTTATCTAAACTTCATTCTGCAGCTAAATCAGACTGAAGTGTCTGATTTAGCAACCCCAAAGGGCTTGCTCCCCAAGGTGCACAGAAGCCATTACTGTGGTACTGGCTTTTGAGAAAATACAAGTTGTTACTCAACTAGCCAGGAGATAGAAGACAATACTCAAATGTGTCTCCTGGATCTTGGAGTGTATCAAGTTTTTATGGCATTTCTTTCTCTCCCCCCCCCTTCCAGTTTGCCCTTGGTAGAGTGCTGTGGAGTTACAGTTCACAGCAACCTCCAGTTCTTGAGCTTAGGTGATTCTCTTGCCTCAGGCTCCCGAGCAGCTGGGACCACAGGCACCCACCACAATGCCTGGCTATTTTTTGTTGCAGTTTGGCTGGGGCTGGGTTTGAACCTGCCACCCTCTGTATATGGGGCCAGCATGCTACTCAATGAGCCACGGGTGCTGCTCAGATTTTATGGCATTTCTAACAAATCCCAGGTGATGCTAATGCAGCAGGTCTGCCAGGCTAGTAGTGTTAACAAATAGGAGGGTAAACCTTTTCCTCACTGTACAGGCTGGTGCTACATACCTTGAGATTTTGGCTCTGCAACATCTATGACAAAAGCAATGTTTATGAATTGGGCTGCAATAAACATTCTGGTACAAATATCTTTATTATAATGTGATTTTTGGTCTTCTGGGTATATACCTAGTAGAGGAATTATAGGATCAAATTATAGGATCTATTTTTAGATCTCTAAGTGTTCTCCAAACATCTTTCCAAAAGGAATGTATTCATTTGCATTCCCACCAGCAGTGTAGAAGTCCCTTTTCTCCACATCCACACCAACATCTCTGATCTTGGTTAGGTAAGACTCTAAACCTGTCCTCTGATGTGCTCTCCAGGAAAGGTGCCCAAGGGCTTTGAACAAGGGCACTGAAAGCTTTGGAGCAGGGCTGGAGGTGGTGGGTTCAGAAAAATTCTACTAATTGCCTGGTTTGGGGACCCCATGACCTCACTTCCATTGAGTCCTCTGGGGGATTTTTGTTTTCTTCTTTAAAAGAGACCAACTGGTTATCAGTGTGAATTGTTTGTTTCTCTGTAGCTTTTTAACCACATGTTAATCAGCAATGGGAGATTTGTATAGTAGCTTGAATGACCTCATGGCTCAGGATGCTGACTCACATCAGACAGACTCAGGTTCAAATTTTGGCCTAGCCATTTCTTGGCTGTGGCCTTGTGAATTGAGCTCTCTGACCCTCCATCTGCAAATTGGGAAGCTAATAATCATAACACCTGCTTCATGGCAAGTACATGTAAATTTAATGGTGCTTTGTAAATGTTCAATAAATGTTCAATAGTATCATTTCATCATTCAGTGGAGGTGTTTGGCTACAGCTGTTTGAGCCAACCAACTGCCTCATTTCTCATATTCTGTGCCTTCCTCCATTCATTCATCATTAACTAGACATTACTGAGCACTGTAGAAGACTTCAAGAGCCAGACGACATCTCAGCAAGATGATTTGCAGCTGGGGGGTGGACCATCGGGCAATTCGTCTGCAGGTGCTTGTTGTGGAGAAAGAGCTCAGGGCAATCCTTAGGCACACAGTCATTGTCTAATATTCCCCTCACCTGTCTTGTACTGTCTCAATAAAAGGCTACTGCAGAGGTTTCTCAGGGCTACCCTGCAATCAAGGTTAGCCCGCCTCCTGCAAGCTTGTACTTCTAATCCGCATTACGCCTGCCTGGTTCCTTCCTGCAGCGATCAAGACCAGGGCCATAGGGGCTGTAAATGAATACATACAATTGTTTTAGTATCTTTTAAAAAATGCTGACTGCAGTTTCAAGTTTAAGAAACCAATATTGACAGCAGATAACTGTAGTTAATAACAATGGATAGTACTCTTGAAAAATTCTAAGAGGGTGGATGTTAAGCGCCCTCATCATAAAAAGGATTGCTATGTGAAGAAACGTGAGTACTAATTAGCTAGATTTAACCATTACACAATGTAAAAATACTTCAAAACATTATGTTGTACACAATAGATACAATATTGTGTGTCAATTGAAAAAAAATAGAAAGAAAGGGAACAAATGATGAACACAAAAGTTCTCTCTGAGAAAGTGATGATTTAGGCTAAAAAAGAGAGGGAGCCAAATGTGCAGAGAACTAGAAGAGAGATGTTTCAGGCAGATGGAATAGCAACTGCAAAGTTCATAGTAACAAAAATAATAATAGTGTGGTCTAGGCGTTGGAACCAATGCCTCCCACGTTTATGAGAGTGTTGCCCTACATACCTGCATAGGAGACTGAGATTTAGAGGCTCTGTGAAAGGAAGATTAGATTTTTTCATGATTACAGGCATCCAAAGAGGAAATGACCCATGGAGCAAGAAGGGGAGTCTTCAAACCCTACAAGGTACTTAGGGTATGCATCACAGGCTCTTCCCTTTGAGTGTGGACTGGATCTGTGAGTTGCTTCTAATCTATAGCATCCAGCAAAGTTGATGGGATGTCATTTCCATGAGTAGGTTACATAAAAAATATGACTTCTGTCTTGTAAGCTAACTATCTTTATTGTCTTTCTTGGCAATAGAACACTTCAATAAAACAAGTTGCCATGTTGGAGTGGCCTACGTGGTAAGGAACTGAGGAAGGCCTCCAGTCAACAGCCAGCAAGAACCTGAGTAATACCAATAACTACAGGAGTTTAAAAGCAGATCTTCCACAGTCAAGCCTTCAGATGAGATCCCCTATCTTTGGTTGACCTTTTAATTGCAGTCTTGTGAGAGACCCTAAGGAAGAAGAACCAGCTTAACTGCATCCAGATTCCTGGCTAACAGAAATAGTGAGGTAAGTGTGTAATTCTTTCAGCTGCTAATTTGTGGTAACTTATTATGCAGTAACAGATAACTAATATAATCATCATGGGAGTTTTTTCTTTCAAATTTGAGTTCTTTTTAGGACACACCATGGTCCTTGAATACTTAGGGCATGCCTCAACATTCAGGAAGAATTTGTGCTAAAGAAAATGTATGACCTTAATAGAAAATATTTAGAGACATCTCAAACTCTTCTCTTCCCTGAGTCAAATTCAATACCAAAGAGATTTGTGGGGGGTGAGGACAGACTCAATAAATGTCTCCAAATTAATAACTTCTAGGAAACTCGTTTTCCCAGAGGTAAATTAATTAATTTCTCTCTCTCTCTCTCTCTCTTCCTCCCTCACTTCCTTCCTTCCTTCCTTTCTTCCTTTCTTGGCAGCCTTCCTTCCTTTCTTGACAGTGCATTGTTCTGTTGCTCAGGTTGGAATGCAGTAGCATCACTGCAACCTCAAACTCCTGGGCTGGAGCAATCTTCCTACCTCAGTCTCCAGAGTAGCAGGAACCACAGGCACACACCACCACCCACAGCCAATTTTTTTATTTTTGATAGAGACAGAGTCTTGCTCCAGCTGGCCTCAAACTCCTGAGCTCAAGTGATCCTCCTTCCTCAGCCTCCCAGAGTGCTAGCATTACATGTGTAAGCCACTGAACTTGGTCTTACTTTCTGATTCTAATTGAATATCCATTCATCTGAGTGAACCTTATACTGAATTTAGTCCAAGAAGAACGATGAAAAAATAGCTTTGCTGAAGTTTTAGTAATCATCTTGATTGTTCAAGCTGATTTTTATCTGCACTCCCCACCCCGACACATATTAGAAAGTGAGGCACCATGAGGGCAGGCATGGTGTTACAGATGTTGCTGTATTCCTAACATGGGACTTGGCATTTAGTAGGCACTTGATAAACATTATTTGAATTAATAGGCTAAATAATTTATCATGGGAAAACACAATATTTGACCTGCTTTACATACTATTAAAGGATATGATGCAACAAGAGGAATAAATTTAGCCATTTATTTACTGGATTTTTCTTGCCATACATAATGCTACATTCTGAACATGGATTGAGCCATTTTATCTTAATAAAACTTGGTAACATAAGAACTGTTCAACACATGATGAATCAACAGCTTACAGACTTTAAAACTTTCTATGTTCCAGCTTCTGGAAGAACTGGATAAAACTTTCTATGTTCCAAATCCAGGAAAAAAACTATTGGAATTTTAGTCTCATCTATTTGACTCCAAAATATATTTTCTTTCTATTTGCCCACAATGCTTTGCCACTATTAAAAATATTCACTTAAAAGGAAGATGAAAAAAATTCCTAATTATCTTGCATATTATTTGCAAGCAGTTATAAACCTTCAAACACATTTTATGCAGTTTTGAACATGGTCTACATGACACAAATATTTTGCATACATCCACATAGTCTTCTTGGAAGGCAGCTATGCTCACCACTATACCACCAATGCCATATACATAGTCTTCTTCTTCTTGTATGGTTGTATAGTATTACATGATGGTTGAAGCATTGTTATTCACAAACAATTTCTTTCTGCCTACCCAATGGAAATCAGGAAAGGAAGACAAAAGAAAGATTAGACAGAGCACATTGAAAACAAAAATATATGATGACATTAAACCTCAAATGGTTAATTTTATGTGTGAACTGTACTGAATTAGTGGACTAAGGAGAATATATGGCCCTTCCAAGTGTGGATGGGTGTCATTAAATCCATTGAAGGCATGAATAGAATAAAAAGTGAGGAAAGGAGGAATTTTCCTCCTGACTCATTGCTTGAGCTGGGACAACTCATCTCATTTACTCCTGACCTCACCGAGAGATATACAATTCAATTGCCCTTGTCACAGGCCTTCAGACTCAGATTGAATTATGCCACCAAGTTTTCTGGGTCTCCAGCTTTCAGATGAAAGACCATTGGATTTCTTAACCTCTAAAATCATGTAAGCCAATTCCTTATAAATGTCCTTGCATATGTATATAATGTGTGTATGCACCTATATAATGAACTAAAATAAAATCCTAAGCACCCCTATCACCAAATAATAGGGGCCATTATTTGGTGATAAGCCAATAGGACCTCCAAAAAACCTTAAAAAGAGTTCCCATGATGGAGCTGAAAAATATTCTTCTTAGTAAAGTATCTCAGGAATGGAAAAAAATCCAATGTACTCAGTACTACTATAATACCAATTTATAATCACTCACACTTTCATATGAGAGATGAATCACAACTATAGCCTAGGATGAAGGAGGGAAGGGGTGGGGGATGGCAAGGAAAGGGGGTGGTTCAATAGAGGGAGAGTTAATGGTGACACTACACTGATGGAGCATATTGCAAGGGTACAAGTCAAATCCATCAAGTATTGAACACAAATGTCTTAACACTGTGATTAAGTAAATGAGGTGAAAGCTATGTTAATTAGTAGGATGTAAGCACTTTAATTTGTACAAATAATCAACACATTGAATCCCATAAAGGCATAAATGTATTCATGATCTATGTATATATGACTTAATAATAAAAAAAAAAAAGAGCTCCCAGCCATGAAAGGAAGGGAGGTCAGTTACGCCTTAGTATATCCCCTCCCTTTGGAGTTTAGATACAATTATTCACAGGGCCTAATGCCGTGAGGAGCAGAGGTTTATTCACCCATAGGCCATCAATTTGATTAACAGATTACTTGAGTTGGTATATTGTATATTTTCTCTAATTAACAGACTTCCTTATCTTCTCCTTTTTTTTTTTAGAGGCAGGGTTTGCTATGTTGCCCAGGCTGCTATTCAACTGTGGCCTTAAGCGATCCTCTCACCTTGGTCTCCCAAAATGCTGGGATTACAGGGGTGAGTCACTGAAATCCTTATACAGATTTTTAAGATATATATCTTAAGAAGACTAGGACTCAGAGGAAAATTTCTTTTATGTAGAGAAGTTCAGGACTTATTATGAGATCACAAATCAAGACAATCTTTAACAAGCCTAGGGACATAAGGAAGAAAGCAGGCCCAGCAGATATGTGGCTTCTCAAAGACCCAATGAATGGACAAATATGAATTACATGAACAAGTGGTCCAAAGGCCAAACTTCTTCCTGTAGACCCAGTCACAGTGATAAGATTCTTCATAACCACAGTCACTGTGAAAATATATACAAACATCAGCCAAATCTCATAATCACAGGTCAGGGGCAAGGCATAGTAAGTTTTGCCTACCTGGGTTTCTTGACCTTCAAGATCCCAGATCTGGTAGAATAATCCACCGGAGTGAGTGTCTAGCCTCTGGGATACTTGAGAAATCCCAAGAAATAAAACTCTAAGCTATAAATTAGAGAAAAATTTCTACACTTAGACATTATAAATATTTAGGACTGTATCATTCCTTGTTGTGGGAGGATCATTCTGTGCTCTGTAGGATACTGAACAGCATTCAATATATTCAACATATAAAAAATGATCAATGTAATACACCATGTTAACAGAACAAAGTTAAATATCATGCAATCACCTCAGATGCAGAAAAAGCATTTGATAAGATTTAACACCTTTCATGATAATATCACTCAACAAACTCATTATAGAAGGAAAATATCTCAATATAATAGTAATATATGGTAAGAGCTAACATATTCAATGGGAAAAACCAGTAGCTTTTCCACTAAGATCAGAAACAAGGCAAGAATTCCTACTCTCATTACGTCTACTAAACATAGTATTGGAAGTCCTACCTAGATAAATTAGGCAAGAAAAAGAAATAAAGGGCATCCCAATCAGAAAGGAAGAGGTAAAATTATCTCTGCTTGCAGATTTTGTAGTCCATTGGATCCCAGAGACCTTCCCAGCACTTCTTTAGGATAATGGATAACAATGTTAAAAGAAAATGTTGACTATTTAATAAAGTACATAACAAAGAGAGAGCAGTTCAAGTTCTAGACAACTTTTTCTAGGGGTGTGGGTCTGGGAAGAAGTTTAGAAGGACTATTGTCCACAAATAAGTGACAAGACTGTGTGCTGCTGTTCTGATAATGTTTGTCATTGATTCATAAATATTTACTGAACTAAATCTAGGCTTTCTCCAAATAGGTACCTTAGACTGGTCAACAGAAGCAGATCTCCAGATAAAGATCCAATTGCTAAATAGCTGGTGTTGTGATGAGCACCTGCAGTCCCAGCTACTGGGGAGGTTGAGGCAAGAGAATCATTTGAGCCCAAGAATTTGAGGTTGCTGTGAGCTGTGATGCCATAGCACTCTGGGAGGCAGAAGGACAAAGTGAGCTGCTAAGACGCCAGCCACATACACCTGAGCTGGCAGGTTCAAATCCAGCCCAGACCCACCAAACAACAATGATAGCTGCAACCAAAAAATAGTGGGGCATTGTGGCAGGTGCCTGTGGTCCCAGCTACTTGGGAGGCAAGGCAGAAGAATCGCTCGAGACCAGGAGTTGAAGGTTGCTGTGAACTGTGATGCTATGGCACTCTACCCAGGGCAGCAGCTTGAGGCTCTGTCTCAAAAAAAAAAAAAAAATCCTATTGCTAGTACTACACATTTAGAGTGTGACCCCTAATAGAGGTGGGGATAGTCTACTGGGGACTTCTAGGGGAAAGTGTAGGAAATGCACTAAATTGTTCCAGTAAAGAGGTAGAGGAGGTATTTATATGCCATCAGTACTTGGCTAGAAAATAATCCATGTTTGGTGGGTAAGGGTGGGGTGGTGGGTCTATGTGTGTTAACTCTTCAACTGTTCTGTGCTTGTCTGAGGGCAGAGTGAGATCTGGCCACCAGAAATCCTACAACAAAAAGATTTTGGCAGTTTGAAGACAGGATTGCAAAGATTGCAACACCAGCGCCTAGAGGGATATGGGCAGAGCTCCAGTAGCATCTGCTATAACTGGATAAATGAAAACCAGGAATGAACATGACAGGCAAGCTCTCTGCCCTAAGGAGCTTACATCTTGATTAAGGAAGACCAACAATTAACTAAAAAACAAATATTATTTCAGAGTACTAAAGTGCCAGGACAAAAATGATAAGACAGAACTAACCCAGGATGGCAGTGGTATTCAAATAAAGGGGGAAGAACCTCTCTGAGAAGGTGATATTTCAGCTGATCCCTGAGACAGATGAGGCTTAGTCACAAAAGAGCTGGGAGAAAAGCATCTCAAGCATAAGGAACCACAAATGCAAAAGCCCTGGGTCTTTCAGGACATCAGAATGGAGGCCAGGGTGTCTCAGTGCAGCAGGGAAGGGAGATCAGCTGGAAAAGAGAAATGAGGAGTCCCTCAGTCTATACAAAGAGATCAACATTTACAGCAGGATTTTATTTTGAGACATTAACTGAGGTTTCTCGCATTCTCCCATCTCCTTCAACTTCAGGTTCTCCTCCTGCTCTCGGAAAAAATATTGCCTCCTATATTCTCAGCTGTGAAGGTGGGAGATCTGATTTAATGAGCGTGAATATTATTACAAAGAATTTTTGCTTTGAGTTCCAAGACGCAGAAATAACAGGCTTTTGATATGCAAGTACCAGGCTTTCAGAGACAAGCAACAATAATGGCCGCATTTATTGAGCATTAATTGTACACCAGGTAATAGCTCTAAATATCTTTCTTTAGCTCTAAGGACAATCCCGATATAGGAAGTGTTGCTGTCCATTATTATCATTGAGGAAACTGAGGCACAGAGAGGAGAATAAACTTGCCCAGGTCACAGCAGAGCCCAGAGCTCAGACTGCTTGTGCCCAAGCAGTCTGACTCCAAACCCATGCTCTTGGGGTAACTTTTTTTTTCTTTGTAGAGACAGAGTTTCACTTTTTCACCCTTGGTAGAGTGCTATGGCATCATACAGCTCACAGCAACCTCCATCTCCTGGGCTTAGGCAGTTCTCTTGCCTCAGTTTCCCGAGTAGCTGGGACTACAGGTACCTGCCACAATGCCCAGCTACTTTTTTGTTGCAGTTTTCCAGGGCTGGGTTTGAACCCACTGCCCTCAGTATATGGGGCTGGTGCCCTAATCACTGAACCATAGGCGCCACCCATTGGGGTAACTTTTGTTGTCCAATGGTCTGGCTTTGAATTTCAAGAGTTAAACAGGCTGACCCTACCCTACTACTCCACCCCAAAATGGGTCAGGGTAGCCTGTGATGGGAATGAAGGAGGAACCTATAGGTTAAAAAGGAGGGGGGATGAGCCCTCCTCTGACACTCTTGTGAGAACTCCTGCTGGACTCAATTAGTATGTGTTGTCCAGGCTGCCAGGGCAGCATCAGGGGCCCAGAAGAGGAAAGGGGGGAACTCCCTGAAGGTAGAGGAAATGGTCACAGATGGGACTACCCAGGAGGCAGACACAGGGGCAGGTCATTGGCAACAGTAGGAAGGGAATTCTTGGGTCATTAAATATGAAATGTCCAATTTCAAATGAAAAGTTTGGTTCATTATATCTCAAACAAGAAGCAATATAATTGCTCAAAGTATGTGCCTAAACTATCCATACAGTTTTGCCATCTTTATGATAGCCTGTTTATGCCAGCAGTGGAGAAGCCTGGAGAGCAGGTGCTGGTGAAATTGCAAAAGACATTTTCCACAGCTTGTTGAGAATTAAATATTTCTTCTTGCAAGAAGTGGTCCAAAGTCTTGAAGAAGTGATAGTGCAAGGTCTGGTGAATTGGGTGGATGAAAGTTTTCGAGTACAGATTCTGTAGTTTGAGCAGTGTTGTGTGTGTGACAGTGTTGTCTTGCAAGAGGATTGGGCTCTCGCTGTGGATCAATCTCAGCTACTTAATTGCAGGCATCCTCGTCTTTTCCTTGGATTGGTTGCAGTTGGTATCCTCTGTGATCAATTGATCAGTTTTCATGAAGCTGTAGTAATAACACCACTGCTGGACCACTAAACAGACACCATTAGTTTTCTTTGCTGAACATTAGGTTTTAGACTATGTTTCAGCACTTCATCTTTATCCAAGCATTGTGCTGAACGCTTACAATTGTCAAAATGAAGCTATTTTCATGAAATGTAACAACACTGTGAGAAATGCTTTACTTTTATACCATGACAGCAAAGAAAGGCAAACTTTGAGACAATTTCTCTTCCGACACACATTTAATTCATGCAGAACCCATCTATCCAGTTTCTTTACCTTGCTGATTTGTTTCAAATGGTCCAATATTTTTGGAAGAATAACGCCAAACCGCGCCATTAATTCATGCATAGATTTAGATGGATTTGCTTCTTCAGTCTACAGCTTTCAACTCATCATTATCTGCTCCGGTCTCAGTTCGCCCACGTGACACATTTTCAAGATTAAACTCACCAGACCAGAACTTCTCAAACTACCCACATACTGTGCATTCATTAGCCAAATCCTTCCCAAGCACTTCATTGATATTTCGAGCTCTCTGTGCTTCATTGTTTCCACGATGGAACTCATATTAAAACACACACACACACACACACAGATTTTTCATTTATCCATTGTTTCACAAAAACTGCTCTAAGAAAAGAATCGAAATATAATCACAAGCCTAAAAAAGCGTTTGAAAGAGTGAGGATGAACCTTCACATTAAAAACAAAACAAAAATCCCACAAGAAGTGTTAAAGTGAAATGTCACAGATACAAACGTCAAACTTAGTATATAAGAAAATCGGATATTTTTTACTTACTAACCTAACAATAATTCCAGAGAGGCTGCCCAAGTGGAAGCCGTATGCCCTCCTCCCCTGCATGCCTGGCTACTCAGGGACCTCTGTTTTGGGAAGACATTTGCCAGACAGTCTAAGTGGTCTGCCTCTGTATTTTCTTCTCCCTGACTCAGAGCCTCTATCTTGCCTGTTAAATCCGTTCTTAACCTTTGTCTCTCTCCTGCTCAAACACCTCTCATGGCTCCCTATCCTGATATCAGGGCTCAATTTGGTCTGTGTTGTCCAGGCTGCTCAGTGAGCATCAGGGACCCAGAAAAAGAAAGGCAGGCACTCCCTGAAGGTAGGGGACATGGTCACAGATGGGCCCATACTTGGGCTCTGAGAGAACCCAAAGTCTGGGTGTGAGGACCTTGTGGTCAGTCAGAGAGGCAGGCAGGATTTGGGTCTCAAAAATAACCCCATTTAGTAAGTTTCACATGTACCCGTGTAAGATGCACCATAGGTGTGGTCCCACCAATTACCCTCCCTCCGCCCATCCTTCCCCCTCCTTTCCCCTCCCTTTCCCATATTCTTAGGTTATAATTGGGTTATAGCTTTCATATGTTACTAGATGTAGAATATAAACGTCTTAGCACAATAACTAAGAAAATGCCAGAAAGGCTATGTTAACCCGTGTGATGAAAATATGTCAAATGGTATTTAAAACCAGTGTATGGTGCCCCATGATTGCATTAATGTACACAGCTATGATTTAATAATAAATAAATTAAACAAACAAACAACAACAACAACAAAAAAAAAAACAGCCCCAGCTCCACCCACCCACTCCGGAACCGTGAATCCCCTCAGCCCCCAAGTGCCCCCTGCTGGCAATCGATGAGGCTCAGGAGAGGTGACAGCAGAGTTTTATTCCTGAGACTCAGCAAAGGCAGGTGGGCGTGGTCAGGGGTTACTGTGGGCAGGTCTCCAGAGGCTCCACCCGCAGCCATAGGCCGTGCTCCGAGCGCAGAATCAGGTCTGGCTGCCTGCGGGGCTTGGTGTTGTCCGGTAGGAAGCAAAAGCGCAGCAGCGTGAGCGCCAGGACCACCTTCATCTCGGCCATGGCGAAGGCCTGCCCGATGCAATTTCTGGGGAAGTAGGTGGGGACCGTGACTGCACCTGGGACCCCCAGCCAGGCTGATCTGGGGGGTCTAATCAAGCTGGGACTCCCATGTGGGCTCGCGTATCCCTAAACCTGTCCCTGCCTCCAGCCCCCAAGTCATACCAGCAGACTGAGGAGGGGACTCTGAGCCCGCTCATTGTTCAGCGATCTTGCTCAAATCTCTGACACCCCTTCCCCAGACATCCGCCCCACAAGCAGACATGACGGGGGGGGGGGAGCTGGGGGAACGTATGACAGAATTGCGTCCTATATTCTCACCACTCTCACCCTATCTCCAACTCAGACCCCCACCGGCCTCACCTGGGTCCTACCGAGAAGGGAATAAAGGCCAGAGGTGACCTCTTCTGAGTGTTTTCTGGGTCGAAGCGGAAGGGGTCATAGACCTAGGGACGAGGCAAGATAGGAGTGCTGAGTGGGGTCTCTAAGGAATAATAGCTACCCCCAGAAAAGTCAGACGTGGGCACAGTGGAGGGTAGTGTCTGGTTTCCCTGGTCAGGACCCCTCTCCCTCACTGGGTCCCAGGATGGAGAAGTGGGGAAGGGCAGAACCTCTGGATCCGGCCAGACTGATGGATTGTGATGAATCCCAAAGATGTTGATGGAACAGGTGTTCCCTGTGAGGAGAAGAAAGCCAAGACAAGGTCCATTCTGTCTGATGGGACCACTAACCTGCCCAGTAGCCTCCTCACCCCTTGCATGGTAGGCACCTTTGGGAATGACTCGGCCATCTGGGAGCACAACGTCCTTGATACATTGACGAGAGACAAACGGGGCTGGGGGATGCAGCCTCAGACTTTCTTTGATGCACATAGTCAGGAATGGCAGCTGGGCCAGGTCCTCCCTAAGGAAACAGCCTAACAATTATCCAGGGAGCAAAGACAGCCCTCTACTGCCCCATGAGACCCCCTCTACACCTTTCTTTGACCCTTAGACTTAACAAAACAGATTCCAAATAAATCAAAGATTTTTAAGTAGTAGAAAATCAAAGTGGCAAAGGGCTGAAAGAAAACTTGGTCTTTACTTTTAGGAGCATTTGTGAGCAAATTGTAGTGCTCAGAAGCTATCCTTAACGGTGTTAAAACATTTGCATGAAAAGTTTTAGAAATTATATAATAAACTGACAAAAGCAGGAAAAAAATCTTCATAAAGTTTCTATATGGTTATTTGAATAAACAAGATCCATTCCACACTATTCAGGGAGATGATGTAATACAAAGGCATCAATTCTTTCTAAATAATCCATATAGTCAATGCAATCTAATAAAAATCTAGCTGCATTTTTTTTGGAACTTGACAATCATTCTATTTGGAGGAGTTAATGTTCATCAAGAGCTAGGTCAACTTAAAAATGAAAGACAGAACAAAGAAAACCAATGTGCCTGTTATTAAAACCAAAGGAGTGATAATAAAAATGAAATAAAATAATTTTTTTAAAGCAAAAAAATAATCCAAACCCACAACTGGAGTTCTGCTGCAAGAACAAGAAAACAGATACATGGAACAGAGTAGAGAGCTTAAAATCAGCCACATTAATAGGTGAAAACTGGCAGCAGGTAAAGGAAGGTCCATACAACCCTAGACAATGGATAGATACTTTAGTAGAAGGTGTTCAAACAACTGGCAATTGTAGTATACCATATAGCACATATGGAAAGGAGAAGAGAGAGTTAAGCTCAGAACACTCAGTAATTATAAGAAACACCGGTAACAGTTCGGTAATATAACACCTTGGTGATAAGGGCATGGGGAGGGATTCAGCTCTCTGTAATGTGAAAGCTCTCGAGAGCAGATCAGTGATTGGGAGTCTACACCTGTGGCACAAATAGCTACGAGATTACAACTATAACAAGCTGCAGGAGAAGGCAGTGAGGAAGATCTCGTTCTTTCACCGGCTGCTTCCTCTGACTCCTGCTTGTAGGACATCTGCGCAGCGTCTTTCTAAGAAGACTGCTAAGATTCACTCTCCTATTAAGACTGCTCTTCTCCCTCTAAGACTGTCTCTCTCTCTCTTCTTCTAAGACAAATAGCCCTAAGGCATCTAAGGGTAACTGTTCCTGAGTAAGATAATAGCATAGTGTCGGGGACCAGACAATACAAAAGCTGGGGCCATAGACCTGGTCAGTCCCAGCCCAGACAAGTGACACCCCAGATGGGGCAGTGGAAGCCACAGACAGGCAGTGTGGAAACAGACAGAACCAGATCCATGTCTACACTATATACAGAATGGAACTTCTTCCTATCTAAGAAAGGTAAAACTATAAGGTTAAAAGTTTATAACATAAGAGACATTTTGTCTTCTAACAGTAGGAATTCCTAAAATCCCAAAAGCACAAAATAGGACATTAAAAGGAGAGGACTAAATATTTATAAAAATTATAATTTCTGTACAATAAATAAGAACTTTAGGTATAATAAAGGACACATTCCAATGAAAAATTCAGAGATGTCCACAATAAATACATAGATCTCAAACAGTATCTGGAATACATGGCGTATTCCTGTAAACCTACAAGAGAAAGGACAGGTCACCCAAGAGAAAAAGTAGGGAAAGGATAAAATGTAAGAATTCGGGGAAGCTCAAACACATAAGATTTAAGAAGAGATGCTTGAAGTCACTGGTTATCAAAAAAAATGAAGTTATCTAACAATGAGATGTCACTTCATATCCACTCGATAAAAGAATTAACAAGGTAGATAATGCTAAGCATTGGCTGAGGTTTGAGGTAGAGGGACTCATGCCCAGGTAATGGTATGGACAGGGGCTGCCACTCTGGGGACAACTGCCAGGACATGGTCAAGGAAAGATGATGGATGTTTGAGAGGAGTCAGTCCCAAATATGGATACTAGAGAGATTCTCAGGCAGGTAAAGAGACACAGACAAAAGTGTTCATCGCACTGAAGAGATGGAAGCAGCCCAGTATCCAGCGCTAAGACATGAGAGAGGAAAGAACTATACGATGGTTAAAAGCAATAAAGTAAGGGTAGTGGATGGACAGCTAATAAAACCATAGTGCTCCATTTCTCAAAAATGTTAAGAACCAGCACCAAGATCTGTGATATAATGATGTATTTTCAATTGTAAAGTACATCCACCCTAACAATAAATTTTATGAATCCTATAAAATTCTGGAGAGCCCCATCTCTCTCTCTAGAATCATATGAGTAGCAGGCTAGCAGTGAAGAATGGAGAAAAATAAGAAGAAATAAGTATGGCATGAGAAAATGAGCAGAACTGGCCATGAATTGAGGCACATGGTTAACTCAAACCTTGGCAGCTAAGGCTTGAGTTAACCAAAAATATAATTAATTAAAATTTCCATATGTGCACCTAGGTGTTGAGTGACTAGTTCCAATTTAGTACTGAGTACACGTGTACACAATGTGGAAGTAAAACTCAGTGGAAATCAAATAGGTGGAGCGGGGGAAGGGGTGAGGTAAATTCACACCTAACTGGTACAGTGCCCACATTCTGGGGAAGCACATTTATAACTTTGACTTAAAATATACAAAAGCAAAATATGTATACTCCTGAAATGTTCTTTAAAAGAAAAATTCCAAGAACATTTTTTAAACTAACCAATGCGATCATAGGTTCAAATGGGGGGGAAAAAGAACTAAAAAAAAGGTTATAAAAGCAAAGTAATAGACAGAACTAACTTTACAAATATGAGAATATTTTAAAGTATGATAATGACGACTTCTTTATATTTATATGTGATCAATAAATGGAAATGAGGAGAGTACAGAAATAAAACCAAATGTATAAATAATTTTAGTTCATTGTGAAGCTATTATTTAAAAGCACAAGACAGGTACAGAATATTCATTAAATTCTGTTGTGACAAGTAGCCATTTGAAGAAAGAGAAGAGATTCCTGCCTCAGTATTTATGCAAAAAAGAATCTCATAGGGAAAAAATTATTAAATATTTAAAATATTTAAAAAAAATTAAATAAACACAACATTTTAAAAATACAGAAACCCCCCTTTATAGGAAAAATAAAAAGGAGCTATAATTTAATGTCAGAGTGTGAAAAGTTTTCTGTGCATGATTTTAATAAAATAAAAACAGAATCTCTAAAAGAAAGAATTAATACATTTGACTACAAATAAATGAACCAAAGTAAAGTAAATGAACCAAAATAAACACTAAAGTCAAAAGTAATTTAAGGAAGAACTTTGCATACTAAAAACTAATTTTCTTCATATATAAAGAATTCTTATCAAATCGATTTAAAAAGGACAAATTTTGCAAACTGACAACATAAAAAGAAATATGCACAGGCAATCAACAGGTGAACACAGTGCTTAACGTTACCCTATGTTAAAGTGATCTTCAATAAAATAACAAGGATTTCATGGCACCTATCAGACTTGCAAACTTTTTTTTTTTTTTTTTTTTTAACAATTTCACTTTGTCACCCTGGGTAAAATGCCATGGCATCATAGCTCACAGCAACCTCCAACTCTTCTGCTCAAGCAATCCTCTTGCCTCAGCCTCCCGAGTACCTAGGACTACAGGCGCCTACCCTGATGCCTAGCTATTTTTAGAAACGAAGTTTCTCTTTTGCTAAGGCTGGTCTTGAACTCCTGAGCTCAAGCAACCTACCCACCTTGGCCTCCCAGAGTGCTGGGATTACAGGCTTGAGCCACTACATTGGGCCTAGATCAGCAAATATGTTAAGGTTTTATTAAAATTGCAAACATTTTCCAGTTAGTGAGGATACAAGAATATTGATATTCTCAAAATCTGTGTGTAGGAGTGAATTTTCTTAAATTTAATTTAAGAAAGCTACAATTTCTTAAATTGTAAAATTCAAATGATTTTTGATTTAGCAACTTCATTTCTAGGAATTTTTCCTGCAAAAATGCTCAGATGTTTAAGCAATGGTCAGTGTACATCGATTTTCACTATACTGTGTTTGTTATAGGAAAAGGCTAGAGCTTATACAAATGTCCATCAGTGGAGGAATGTTTTGATAAATTAGGTTATATCCATATAATAGAATCCTGTACAGCTATCAAAAAGGACTAGGTACCACTCATCTTATTTTACTCTGGAGGGTAAAGTAGTACAGAGATGCTAACAGACCATTTAGCAATATCTATTACAATTGCAAATGTTTACATAAATGTCTCCAACAGAAGAATGAGATAATAAACTATGGAACTAGACAGCATTCACAAAAAGCTTCAAAATACATCGTTGAATAAAAAGAACAAGTAATTGCATATTATGACGAACTGGTGGCTCTGGAGACCTCTCAGAAAATGGAAGAGAGTATTAGGCTTGAGAGGGGGGTTAACAAAGGGGAATCTAATTTTCCTCCAATGTTTAATCTTGTTCCCATGATTTATTTTACCATTCAAAATTAATTTTACCATTCAAAACTTTGTTTTGAAACAAGGAAAACATCTTGAAGCTGTATTGTCCATGTGCCTTGCCTGAGGGCACTGCATGTACCCCCAGATGTACAGGGACAGAGAGAATGAAAAAACATCCAAGAGGACAGAGAGTGTGAACAGATGAATGTGGGTGGTGTAGACTAAACGTTGTCTGGAAGGACACAGGAAGCCATCAATGGCAAGAAGAGAATTGGGATGCTGGCATGAGAAGGAAGCCAATGTTTATTATAACCCTTCGGTACTATTCAAATTTTTACTAAGTGAACAATTTTTTGAAGTCAGGGTGCACAAAACTGTCTCTCTACTTCACAGGACTGCTGTGCTAAGCAAAGCCTTGATATTGATTGCATTAGTCCCATAATGTCTGTCCAGTCCAGCACCTTCTCCCCATGCCCTAGCCCCTAGACCAGAAATTGTTCTCTATTTCTAATTGAGAGGTGAGTCCCATCTCAACCCCTTCAATTCTTCCCCATAGCCACAGGGAGATGTTTCTAATACCCACATCACTCGTGCTCAAACATCACCTATGGCTCCCCACTGTCCTCCTATGTTAGTCATTCTCCCTTCAAGAAAGAATTTGCCACATACCTGTAAGGATTACAGTGAACGACTAGCCTCCAACTGTAGGACAGCCAGGCTCTGCGCCAGCATTCAAGCCACAACGACACTGGCCTGAGCAGCCCCCTGACAGTGACTGAGCAGGTTCATTCACTGCCCAGTGTCTGACTCCTTTGAAAACACCAAATCTGCCACTCTTGGCTTTTATCTAACATCAGCTTCCCAAAGGGTTTGAATGAACATACCTCAAGTTAAAGTACAATTTCTTTACATGGTTGCCAAAGTATTCCAAGGGGGGGCTTGGAATACTTTGTAAGGAGCCCCTCCCTGTCTCTTACACTGGACATTTCACAAGGATTCAGCCACTTCTACTTCCCTCCCTTATCCCCCAAACTTTCCAGGCTCTCTCCTGCATGTTTTCATTCTGGCCTTTGCACAGCTGTCCCCTCATTGTTCTGAACCCATTCCCAACATGATGAATTTGTATTCACTGCTTCTCTCCCAAGCCTCATCTTCTCCTGCCCCAGCTTTGTCCATGCAGGATGATCCCTGTGTTAGGGAAGGGCAGGGAATGTGGAAGTGTTTACTGAAGGAAGAGACAGGTGACTTTTACCCACTAGGATTTTTGTAATTCGGTGGAATAGAGTGTAAGGTGGGAGTTAGAGGGAAGAGCAAAAAATTTGGTGGGTGGAGGGGTGAAGGTCTTGAAAAAAAAAATGCAACTTTAGCCAGAAAACTAAGTGGATGGACAAGAAGCTTGTTGACTGAGTATGTGCTGTGAGGCACCTGCTATATAGACATTGTTGGTAATTTTCCAAGAATCTTTGAGGAGAAAGAAGAGAGTGGCTCAGAAGAAAGGATTTCTTTACTAATATCATATAGCAAGTTATTGGGGCAGATCTTTCTGCACCCAATGCCTACAACATTTCCCATGTCAGCCAGGCTTGGTACCAGGCCTTGCTTCTGGGCTCTGCTCCTATTTCCACTAGACAATAACGGCAAGACCAACATAAAGATCTTCTCCCCTCCCCACCTGGAGAGTGGAGCCAATGACAGTGCTCCAAATAGATAAAAAGGAGCTACACTCACCATCCAATCTCCTTAGGCTCGCGGTCCCTGAGAAGCTCTTGCACTTCCTTCCGGCAGTGCTCCTGGTATTCCGGGTGACTTGCAAGGTTGTACAGGACCCAGGATAGGCCACTGGCTGTGGTATCATGACCTGAGAGGCAGCCAGGCAGGCTTGAGTCTCTGGGCTGCTTCAGCACCAGAGGTGGACAGCAGCCAAATATTGAGGCCCTCAGGGAGAATGGGAGAAGGGAGAGGATGGGTAGAATGGAGTGATCCACCCACTACCTCCCTGAGATGGGTAGAACCCCCCCTTTCCCACGATAGCCCAAAACTGGGACCCTCACCCCCAAACATGAAGGTATCAGCCTCTGCTCGTATGTCCTCATCCGACAGCTCCTTCCCATTTTCATCCTGGAGACAAGGCAAGACCTGAGAGTCATTCTATCTCTGAGGGCACCAAGTCTAACCTGAAACAGTCCCTGAAGACGATCATCCAAGCAGGAGACCAACCTTGTCTCCAGACCTTGCCACAGGCTTCCTCCCTGCTCTCCTGCCTCCTGTTTGCTGTCCCAAAGCAGCAAACAGGAGTCACCTCAAAAACTTCTCTCTGGCTTATCCTCCCTTCCATAGCTCCCCAGTGCCCTCCGCATTAAGCTGAAATTCTTTGATCTGACATTTCACTTCAGTGTCAATTCTACCTCGTTAATTCAGAACCCAGCAAGGCACACCTTGCTCAGCAGAAGCACATCAATGAAATCCAAAGACTTGGATTTGGTCTTGCTCTTGAGGAAGTCATCAATACCCTCGGTGGCAAGGGTGCGGCGGCGTTCCTGGATGACAGCATTTGTGAAGTCATGCACCAGGTCACAAGCCCTGCAGAAGCGCCTCCCATCAGGAGTGAGGTAGTAAAGGAAGTCCGTGTATAGGAACACCTGATCCTTGTATCGTTTCGTTACAAGGGTATTGAGCTCCAAGATGGCAGCAATATATTCACTGGGACTCCTGCAAGGCCAGGTCAGAAAGAGGAAGCAGCTCATTAACACACATGAAATCCTGGGAACATCTCCCAGCCTGAATCCCACATCCATGTTCCATCCATTAAAAAGTGCCTTCCAAACCCCCTTCTTTCTCTGCCTCTCACCCTCTGTGAGCTGCCTCATGCTCCAAGAGCCCAAGGCAGAACTTGAACATCTGTTCATCTTCTCTCTATATTAAATATTCAGTCCTACTTATTCTTCCTCTCAGTTTCTCCCAAATCTATGTTCTTATCTACTTGACAGTCAGACCTCTATAGAGTCAAATGTCCAAACTCAGCTCTAAACATGACTGTCATCTGTCAAACACTTTCCATGGCATCTTGGAAGCATCAGATAAAGTTCATACCCTTTTGCCTGGTTTTTCAGTGTTCTTGAGATCTAGCCAATGCTCACCCCTCCACCTTCATTTTCATGTTCATGGTATCTTCTTTTTTCTTTTTTTCCTTTTTTTTTTTTTTTTGCAGATTTTGGCCAGGGCTGGGTTTGAACCTGCCACCTCTGGCATATGGGGCCGGCACCCTACTCCTTTGAGCCACAGGCACTGCCCCCATGGTATCTTCTTAATGCCTGTTGCATATGCTCTGCTCATCGTAGCTTCCTTGCTTTCATTCACACACTTCCACCTACCTGTAAGAACTGCTCTTTCTTTTTTTGCTTTTTCTCTCTCTTTTTCCAGGTCCTTTGATGACCAGTGCTAGCCTACACCCTCCAGGAAGGTTCTTTTGGTTACTCTGATCTGTCTTCCTTTCCCCACCTACTTCCAAATTCCCAGGCCCAAAACAAGAACTCACTCCTGACAATTGCTGTCAAAGCTGAAGATGCATTTCTGCAGACTGTCCAAGGTCATGAGGCTGATGTGCTCAAACATGTCCAGACGGGTACTGCCCTCTGAGGTCAGGCGCTGCCACTTGGCCTGAGAAGGGGACAGAGCTGGAGCCCAGCCTTATCACCCCTGAAGGCCTTCCTAACCCAACTATCAGGACAGACCCCCCATAATCAGCTTTTTGCTCTTCTGCCCCAGGTACCCATCTTCATGGAGGACCAGCCTTGGGGGAAAGCAGAAGCTTTTACTATTAGATGAAGACCACAAGACTGGAAGTGAGACCTGGATTCCAGTTACAGCTCTGCCTTCTATGCTCTGAGTACCCTTGGTCAACTCATTACCCTCCCCTAGGTCCCACCTATTACATCTTCAGTATAGGTTAAATTGACCTGCTTTAGTGCCAGGTAAACCAGGTTAGAATTCCTGCTCCACCATTCCTAGCTTACTTACTAGCTGAGTGAACTTGGGCAAACTTCCCAATCTCTCTGGCCCTCAGTTTCATCATGCATAATGTGGTCATAATCATCTTTACTTCCCTCATAGGTTTGTGAAATTACGTTAGACAACATATATCATGGAATTGGCATGTAATTTCTGGTGTGCAGTAAGTCAGCAGTTCCAAATTTATGGGCACCAGGGACGGGTTCCACGGAAGACAATTTTTCCATGAATCAGTGGAGGGGGGTTTCAGGATGATTAAAGAGCATTACATTTATTGTGCACTTTATTTCTATTATAATTACATTGTAATATATAATAAAATAATTATACAACTCATTATTTACTATAATGCAGAATGAGTGGGAGCCCTGAACTTGTTTTCTTGCAACTAGATGGCAAGATTCTAACTTAAAGTTTGCCACCAGATGCAGCTATATCATTGGAGTAAGATGCTCACTTCTCACTATAAAGCCTGCCACAAGATACAGCTTACTTGTCACTTGCCACTCACTGACAGAGTTTTGATGTGAGTCTGCAAGCAATTGTTTTATTATAGTCTCTGTACAGTCAACCCTCTCTGCTAATAATAATTTGTATTTGCAGCTGGTCCTCAAGGCTAGCATTGCTACCTCAGCTCCACCTCAGATCATCAGGCCTTAGATTCCCATAAGGAGTGCAACCTAGAAGGGTTGCACATGCAGTTTATAGTAGGGTTCCTGCTTCTATGAGAATCTAAAGCTGCTGCTGAACTGACAGGAGGTGGAGCTTAGGCAGTGATGCCAGCAATGGGGTAGCAGCTGTAAATACAAATGAAGGTCTGTTGACTTGCCAACCACTCACAGCCAGTACCGGTTTGCACCCCAAGAATTGGGGATCCCAGAAGTAAAATGTTCAACAAATGATGGCTCTCATTATCATCTTCATTTTAGCATAGCAGCAGGTGACTGCAGAAATTTTTCATTTCTCCCTGTATCTTCAGCCTTAGCAATGAGACTTTGCAGCTCCTTCCACTGGGAGGCAGAAGCTGTTTCTCCACCTCTTAAATCTCAGCTGGCCCTGGGTCTTGCTTCAGCCAATAAAGGAAAGTGGAATCCTGATGTGCTAGCTCTGTCTCTTTCTGTGCATTCTCTGAAACCCTGCCTCCACCACATGAGCAAACCTAGATTGTTCAATTGGCCCACCAAGGCCTTCCTAAACCAGCCTACAGCCAGCTCCAAACATGAGAGCTGATCTGCAAAGCATTCCACTAGGACCCACTCATGATCACAAACTTGTGAGTAAGCCCAGCCAGGATAACAACAATCCCCAACCTACCTATTCTCTCACAAGCAATAACACTAATTTTTTCAAGCCAGTGAGTTTTAAAGTGGTTTATTATGCAGAAAGAGAGTTTCATCGTTATCATCCACACTCGACAGTCTGCAGGGCTTCTGTGGGGAGTACTGAAAACTAATGCCTCTGAGCACCTACTATGTGCCAGGGACATGACTCCACTATGTTATCTTAGCCACCCTTCAAAGTGGGAATTGTTATCCCATTTTGCAGATGGGGAAACTGAGGCTTGGAGAAGAAGAGCAATGGTCCAAAATCACCCACCATATCCAGGACTCTAGATCATAGATCTCTGTGAGGCCCCACCTACCTCCAAGGCTCTATCTTGGACCCTGGCTTTAAGGGAACTCACATGCATGATGTTCACGCTCTTGTTGAAAATCTTCACATAGGGCTTCAGGATGTTGAAATGAAAAGCAGGTGTCAGCATCTGACGGTGGTGTCTCCACTTGTCACCCCCACTCAGCAGGAGCCCATCCCCTAGTAGGACAGCCAAAGACATAAGCAAAGGCAGCACCTTCTCCTGGCCCCACAAGGTTGTCCCCTCCACTGATCACCTGCAGTTACTTACCCAGCCAGGGTTTCAGGAACCTGCAGATGGTCGTATCCTTGTGCATGATGGTGGCTAGTATTACAGACAGGCCATCAGAAGCCATGGAGAGGAGGAGGTGGGAACTTCAGAAATGCATTATGGGCTCCCAACGTGGGTATCCCTTCCTCGTCCTGCCCAGCATGGCAAGAATGGAGCCAAAGACATAAGAAACAATGGGGAAGAAGGAAAGAGCAGGGGTATCTCGCTGGGCTGCAGCACCAAAAATAGGAAAAAGAACGAAGGAATACCACATCTGTCTCCTAAAGCTTGGGAGTTCCTCCAAACAGATTCCTATATTGAGGTCTCTTGGGGTCCTAGTGGTGTTCAGAGCGCTAGGGTGGGAGGTGGGATGATACAGATGGCAGAGCAGGGAGGAGACACTGAGATGGTGGCTGGGGAGTATGTGAAGGGAACAGGAAGATGGGTGATGGAAGAGGAAGGAGGGACCAGGAAGACATCAGATGTGCCACAGCGCCCACCACCACAAGCTCTGCATGCATGGGTACCTGAGGCATTGAGGACAGACCGTACGAAGTCAGGGTGGCACAAAGTGATGATGGGGAAGGTGGGTCCAAGCCACCTCTTAAAGCCCTGGGGGTAGGTGGTCACAAGCTGAGTCATTTCCCTCAGTCCCTCTTCTGTGGTGAAGACCTGCAAGCAAGTCAGGGCAGTCACCTCGTGTGATGGATAATCTTATGTGTCAACCTGACCAGGCTAAAGGATGTCCAGAGAGCTGGCACAGCATTATTTCTGGGTGTGTCTGTGAGGGTGTTTCCAGACGAGATTAGCATTTGAAATGATAAACTGAGGAAGGAAGACCCACCTTCCCCAATGTGGGCTCACACCATCCAACCCATGGAGGGCCCAGAGAGAACACAAAGGCAGGGGGAGGAGGACTTGGCTCTGTCTTCTGGAGCTGAGACATCCATCTTCTCCTGCCCTCAGATATCAGAACTCCAGTTTCTTTGTTTTTCAGGTTCTGGGACTCACACCAGAAGCCTGAGGTTTGCAGATCTCTGGACTTATAGTGAATTACACCACTAGCTTTCCTGGTTCTCAAGCTTCCACACAACACCTCCGGACTTCTCGACCTCCATATTCATATGAGCCAATTTCCGCAATAAATTCCCTCTGATCTCTCTATACCCACAACTGTATCTATATGTCCTATTGATTTTGGAGATACCTGACTAACACCTTCCCCAACAGGAGCCACAGAAGATCCCCCTCTGTAGCTTCCAGACACGGCACAGCCTCTGCAGTGAATAGTGTGCCCAACTTTCGCACAGATGGAGGGAATCTCTGCTTCTTCCTGCTCCTTCCCTACTGGGGAAGTCTCAGAGTCCCAAGACCATATCCTAAGATATGGTAAAAAGCCATACTCTATGGCCACAAAGAGGCCCACCTTGCTTGGAGAAAATGTGTTTTCTCATTCTGGGAGTGGTTCCAGCCGTGGGGTCAGCCACAGAGTGAGGTTCCCAAAAGGCAGCAGTGTGATGTCAGGACTCCAGCAGCAGGGCTGATTTCCTATATCCCCCCAGGTCACAGCCAATGGGCTCCAGTTCCTCTAATGAAGAAGGAAGGGTCTGCAGGCCTGGGACCTTTTTCATGCCAGCCTCTTGGGGAGCAGGCAAAAATGTGGGTTCAACTTAAACCTGGCCTAAGCCAATCCCATAGGGAGCTCTGAAGCATCAATTGCATCACAAAGAAGTGGCAGTTGGAAACTAACTTTAGCCTAAAGCCACAGAAGGCCCCAGACTAGTACAACAAGGATATGGGCTCAGCTAACTTTTGGCTGCAGCCTGATCCCTCAGGCACACTACAGAGTACTTTGCATCACAGAGTTGTGCATCACTCAGAAGCAAGGGAACTGGGTTTTTGCATACACATGGCAGTCAGTTGCTGTTGCTGGCTGTAGCATCCACCCCACCCCAGGAACAAGAGGTTCAGCTTTCCAGGCATCTCTGCATAAGCCCCTATGTCTGGAAGCTCTCATGAGCTGAGGGCAAGTCTCAGAATTAGGAGACAACAGTGATTAGCAGGGACCGCACTCGCAGCAGGTAGCAATGGGTACTTCAGCCTCTACACCAACTCTGTCTACCACAGACACATGGAAAGAGATGAGAAAGGAAGGGAGAGCGTAGATATAAGCAAGAAAAACAGAGAGATGGAGGCAGACGCAGAGAGACAATTAAGTTGGTAGCTTCAGCTAGTAATACTCTTCCTATAGACACTTTCACCTTGGCTCCCAGGACATCCCTGTCTTCGTGTTTCCCTCCCATCTTTCTGACAGTTCTTTCTCTGTATATTTTACTTCTTGTATATTTTACAGACCTCCAGATGATGTTGGGGTTCCTGGTTTCAGCCCTTTACCCTCCTTTCTCTCTGGGTCCTCTCATCCTCCCAGACCTCCTCTCATCTTCAGTCTTCCTCTTAGCCCCGGCACCCTTATGCCCTCACTGCCAACCACTTCCTGAGGAGCCCCCTGGATGCCCCAGACCCCCTACCCAGTGTGGCTCAAACAGAGCTCAGTTGTTTTCCTATGAACTGCTTACACTCCCTCTGTGGCTCCACATCACCCTCCAAATTAATCCTCTTCCTTACTTCCCCTCTCCCTTTTCTCTGCCCTGATCACTCCAGCAGCACCAAACTCCCACTGTTTTCCCTAGCTCAGAAGCCAGGTGCTCACTCTCTCACCTTCAGGCCGTGGGATGGGCTATCCTTCAATACAGAATATTCTCCTCTTTGCTTAAAAAATTTCCTACTCATCATTTCAGACCAACTTCCAACAATCCCTCCTCCAGGAAGCCCATGTGTCTTCCCCCAACAGCACTTCTCAGGCCTCCGTGAGCACTTGTCGGGCCTCCATAGGTGCTTGTCTCTTTGGAACCAGCTCTGACCATACAAGATGTGGAGGTGTCTTAGTCTAACTCTGTGTCCCCAAGATTGGGAGCGCCTCCAAGGCAGAGCCTGGGTTGAGTCTCCCCAGAGATCCACAGCATGGGGGTTGGCAAATAAATGAAAGAAAGAAAAAGATGGCCAAAGCTATACATCTAATAAAAGACTAATAACCAGAATCTACAAAGAACTCAAGCAAAGCAAGAAATAAAAATAACCAGAGATTGGGCTCAAGACTTTGGGAGGCCAAGCCTGATGGATTGCCCTGAGCTCACAGGTTTGAAACCAGTCTAAGCAATAGCGAGACCCTGTCTGTAAAAAAATAGCTGGGCATTGCGAAGTTAGATATCATCTAACTCCAATGCAAATGGATCTTAACAAAAAGTCCCAAAACAAAAAGTGCTAGAGTGGATGCAAAGAGAAAGGAATTTTTATACATTGTTGGTGGGATTGCAAACTAGTACAGCCTCTATGTAAAGTTGTATGGAGATACCTCAAAGAACCTTTTTTTTTTTTGAGACAGAGCCTCAAGCTGTTGCCCTGGGTAGAGTGTTGTGGCATCACAGCTCACAGCAACCTCCAACTCCTGGGCTTAAGTGATTCTCTTGCCTCAGCCTCCCAAGTAGCTGGGACAACAGACACCCGCCACAACACCCGGCTATTTTTTGGTTGCAGCTGTGATTGTTGTTTGGTGGGCCTGGGCTGGATTCGAACCCACCAGCTCAGGTGTATGTGGCTGGTGCCTTAGCCGCTTGAGCCACAGGTGCTGAGCCACCTCAAAGAACTTAAAGTACACCTACCATTTGATCCAGCCATCCCACTGCTGGATATATGCCCAAAGGATAAAAGGTCATTTTATATGACACCTGCACTCAAATGTTTATAGCAGCACAATCCACAGTTGCAAAGACGTGCAAACAACCCAAGTGCCCACTAATCCATGAATGGAGTAATAAAATATGCTATATGCATCCACAGAGTACTGTTCAGCCATAAACACATGGCAATCTAGGGAGCAAGATGGTAGAGTAGAGACAGTGTCTTTGCAACCAGGCGTGGGGAGATTGGGGAGAAAAGACTCCAGGCACCTCTGGCTTGTAGGCTCTACCCAGAAACATCCCTTTAGGGGCACAGAGAGGCAGCAGTAGTCGGCAGGACCCCAGGAGGAGGAGGAAAGCAACAGAGAAATAGCAAGAGGATGCAATCAGTCTGAGGCTGGCCTTGAAGGCCGTGGCATCTCCACTGGTAGCCACTACAGCAGTGGCAAAAGGTTGAAGACAGGGAAGGCCCTCCCTGTGGGGTTTTTGGATTTTTCTGGACTTGGGCACTAGGTTGAGTTACCTTGGAAGACCTGAGATGAGTGAGCAAATGCCTTTGAACAGCACCCAGAGGCTGGGACTGAGCCGGGCCAGAGCGGAGCTGTCATCATTCAACTGCAGGCCTGGCACAGCCATTGTGAGAAAACTACCCTGCAGGCTTGGCCCTCAGGGTCCCAGAGCGAGGCCCATGTTGGGAGACCTTGGGTGAGTGAGCAAGTGACTTTGAACAGCACCCAGAGGCTGGGACTGAGGCTTGGGGAAGAGCATAGCTTCCACTGTTCACCTACAGGTTGCAGCAGTAGCCACTGTGGGAGAGCTGCCTTGCAGGCTCAGCCCTCAAGGGCACAGGGCAAGGCTGGTTCTAGTATGCCTGATAAGTATGCAGCCACTTCTGCAAAGCTCCCAGTGACACATGCTTTCCTGGGAAAGCCTGTGCTTAACTAAGGGTCATGGTTTGGAAAAGTTGAGGCATGTCTATTAAGCAGGCTGAGGAGAGATTAAGGCTCCAAACCCTGTGGGGTTTGAGCACAAATAAATCAGCAGAGGCCTCCAGTCTCCATTCTCCATCGTATACAGCTGTATCGGCATTGTAATTAGCATCTTGTACCCCAGAAGATCACAGATCACCTGTTGCCCAGGCAATATTCAGAGATAGACTCTCTCTCTCTCTCTCTCTTTCTCTCTCTCTCTCTCTCTCTCTCTCTCTCGTACTACAGAGAGAGAGAGAGAGAGAGAGAATAGGCTCTACCTGGAAACATCCCTTCAGGGGCACAGGAAGATAACGGTAGTCAGCAGAACCCCATATATATGTTTTTTTCAACATTTTCCCACTGAATTTTTCTTTTCCTTTTTTTCTTCATTTTTCTCATGTAAATATAATTTTTCATTATTGCCTTCTTTAGTAATAAGAGCTTCTTTTTGCTGGTTTTTCTGTCCCTGTTATTCGGTTTTTTCCCCCATTTTTTCTTGTAAGGATTTTTGTTTGTTCGCTTTGGTTTGATTTATACTATTTTTGTTTTTCTTCTCTATTTGGTGGAAGTGGGGGTCCTGTGTCTGCTCAGGCTGGCAAAGAGCTGCAGATATCAAGGGAACACCCTAACCCAGCACCCCCAGAGGTTGAGGGGATTTTTGTTTGTTTGTTTGGAGACAATGTCTCACTTTGTCACCCTTGGTAGAGTGTCATGGTTTCATAGCTCTCAGCAACCTCCAGCTCTTGGGCTTAGGTGATTCTTTTGCCTCAACCTCCCAAGTAACTGAGACTATAGGTTCCCTCCCACCCCCCAGCAACAATGCCCAGCTATTTTTTTTGTTGTTGCAGTTTGGCCGGTGCCAGGTTTGAACCTGCCACCCTCGGTATATGGGGCTGGTGCCCCAGTCACTGAGCCACAGGCACCGCCCAAGATTGAGGTTTTGTAGGTGTGGGTTGAAGTACCCTATTGTACACCTCTATTACTCCTGTGCCTCTTTCTGTGCCTCTCCTGTTTATGTCAATCTTCCCTTTTACTTACCCCCATCTTTCCTTTCTCTTTTATTATCTTTTATCCCTTCTTGCTCTGTAATCTTCTCATCCTTTTAATCCAAGGACACATAAACACCTTAGGTCAGAAGTGCAAGAGGAAGTGAAAAGAAAAAATAGGATAAGAAAACAAATAAAAAAGAAAGCACTCATGAGGAAGAAACAGCAGAAAAATTCTGGCAACATGAAAAGCTAGACCAGAGCAACCATCCACTCCCACAAAGGACCACAAGGTAGCTACCGCAGAGGATTTCACCTATAAAGAAATGTTAGAAATGACAGAAGAGAAATTTAAAATGTAGATAATAAAAACAATGAAGGAAACTGCTGAGAAAGTGGAAAATAAAATCCAAAAACAGAATGAAATAAAAGATGAATGATATGAAGAATGTAAAAAGGAGATAGCAGAGCTTAAGGAATTAAAGCAATTAGAGAACTTAAAGATGCAGTAGTAAATATAAATAATAGATTAGACCATGCAGAAGACAGAATCTCAGAGGTAGAGGACAAAGCTCTTGAGCTAACTCAGGCAGTGAAAGAGTCATAAAAAGAGAGGGAAAACAGAATGTTCACTGACAGAATTATGGAACTTAATGAAGCGTTCAAATATACAAATTATAGGGATCTCAAAAGGGGAAGGAGAACACCCCAGAGGAATGGAAGCCATGCTAGAGGATATCATAAATGAAAAATTTCCAAATTTCACCCAAGATTCTGACATACTCCTTTTAGAGGGATATCGGACCCCAGGTCATCTCAACTCAAATAGAGCTTCTCCAAGACACATTGTGATGACCCTGTACAAAGTGAAGACAAAAGAAAAGATTCTTCAAGCCACAAGGAGTAAGCGCCAGTTGATATACAGGGGCAAATTCATCAGGGTGGCTGCAGACTTCTTTAATAAAACTTTTCAAGCCGGAAGACAATGGTCATCTACCTTAATTTATTAAAACAAAACAATTTTCAGCCCAGAATTCTATATCCTGATAAGCTAAGCTCTAAAATTGATGTAGAAATCAAATCTTTTACTGATATGCAAGCATTGAGGAAGTTTGCCACAACAACACCAGGTCTACAGGAAATATTTAGACCTATTCTATACACTGACCATCACAAAGTAAGCACCCAGAAACTAAAGGACAAAACCTAGCTTCCAGAATAAAGCAAAACATAAAACTAAGCATAGGACTTTTACAAAATAAGATGAATAGAAAGTTACCACACTTAATCAATTATCTCAATAAATGTTAATGGCTTGAAATCCTCCCTGAAGAGGCATAGACTGGCTGATGGATAAAATAAAACAAGCCATCTATTTGCTGTCTGCAGGAAACACACCTAGCCTCAAAGGACAAATTAAAACTCAGGGTTAAGGGGTGGAAGACAATTTTTCAGGCAAACAAATTCAGAGGAAAATAGGTGTTGCAACCTTATTTTCAGATACAAGTGAATTTAAAGCAACTAAAGCCAAAAAAGATGAAGATGGACACTGCATATTGGTCAAGGGAAAAATACAACAAGAAGACATTTTAATTGTAAATATTTATACACCCAATTTAAATGCTCCCAGATTTCTGAAACAGACCTTAATTAGTCTGAGCAATATGATATCCCATAACACCATAATAGCAGAGGACTTTAATACTCCTCTTACAGAGCTGGACAGATCTTCTAAACAGAAACTAAACAAAGATACAAGAGACTTGTAACCCTAGAACTGTGCTTGATAGACATATATAGAACACTCCATCCCAAAGCTAAAGAATATAAGTTCTTCTCATTGGCCCATGGAACATTCTCCAAAATTGGTCATATCCTGGACATAAAAAAAAAACACCTTAACAGGCTCAGCACCTGTAGCACAGTGGTTACAGCACTTGCCACATGCACCGAGGCTAGTGGGTTTGAGCCCAGCCTGGGCCAGCTAAACAATGATAACTGCAACAACAAAGAAATAGCCAGGCACTGTGGTGGGTACCTGTAGTCCCAGCTACTTGGAAGGCTGAGGCAAGAGAATCACTTAAGCCCAAGAGTTGGAGGTTGCTGTGAGCTGTGACACCATGGCACTCTACCCAAGGTGACATAGTGAGACTCTGTCTAAAAAAAAGAAAGAAAAGAAAGAAAAAAGAAAAAAAGGAAAGAAAAATTTTTAACAGAATAAAAGAATTGAAATTTTACCTTATATCTTCTCTGACCACAAGGCATTAAAGGTGGAACTCAACTCAAACAAAAACATTCAACCCCACACAAAGGGCATAGAAATTAAACAGCCTCATGCTGAATGACAGTTGGGTGCAGAAAGTGATAAAAGAGGAAATCATTAACTTCCTTGAGCATAACAACAATGAAGACACAAGCTACAAAAACCTGTAGGATATAGCAAAAGCAGTCCTGAGAGAAAAATTTATTACCTTAGATGCCCACATCCAAAAAACATAAAAAGAGTGCATCAACAAACTCACAAGCCATCTTTTGGAATTGGAAAGAGAAGAATAATCTAATCCTAACCCCAGCAGAAGAAAAGAAATATTCAAAATTAAATTAGAGATTAATGAAATTGAAAACAAAAGAATCATTTATAAAATTAATGAAACAAGGGGTTAGTTTTTTGAAAAATAAATAAAATAGATAAACCTTTGGCCAGACTAACTAGAAATAGAAAAGTAACATCTCTAATAACCTCAAGCAGATTGATAAAGGGTAAATAGCAACTGATGGCACAGAGATGCAAAACATTATTTCTGAATACTACAAGAAAATCTATGCCCCAAAATTTGACAATGTGAGGGAAATGGATCAATATTTGTAATCACACCCTCACCTAGGCTTAACCAAGAAGAAATAAATCTCCTGAATAGACCTATTTCAAGCACTGACATTAAAGAAATAATTATAAAAAAAAAAACTCCCAACAAAAAAATGCTTCACGCTGGTCCAGATGGCTTCACACAGGAATTCTATCAAAGAAGTTTAAAGAAGAACTTACACCTAACCTGCAGAAATTATTCCAAAATATTGAGGAGGAAGAAATCTTCCCCAACATGTTCTATGATACCAAAACCAGGAAAAGACACAACTAAAAAGGAGAACTTCAGACCAATTTCACTAATGAATGTAGATGCAAAAATTCTCAACAAAATTCTAGTCAATTGTCTACAGCTTCTCATTGAAAAAGTCATACATCACGATCAAGTAGGCTTCATCTCAGGGATGCAAGGCTGGTTTAACATACACAAATTGATAAACAAAACTCACCATATCAACAGAAGCAAAAACAAAGACCATATGATTCTCTCAATAGATACAGAAAAAGCATTTGATAAAATTCAACATCCTTTCTTAATTAAAACCCTGAAGAGGGCAGCACCTGTGGCTCAAAGGAGTAGAGCACAGGCCCCATATGCTGGAGGTGGTGGGTTCAAACCCAGCCTTGGCCAAAAACTGCAAAAAAACAAACAAACAACAACAAAAAAAAACCCATGAAGAATATGGGCATAGGTGGCACATTTCTAAAACTGATCAAGGTCATCTATGACAAACTCACACCTAATATTTTACTGAATGAAGTAAAACTGAAAGCTTTCCACTCAGAACTGAAACCAGACAAGGTTGTCCTCTATTGCCACCATTATTCGACACACTGCTGGAAGTTCTGGCCAATACAATCATGCAAGAGAAGGAAATAAAAGGCATCCAAATAGGAGCAGAGAAGGACAAATTCTCCCTCTTTGCTTACGATATGATCTTATACTAGTAAGAGAACCCCCAAGATGCAACCACAAGACTCCTGGAAGTCATCAAAAACTACAGTAATGTCTCAGGATATAAAATCAATGTCCACAAGTCAGCAGCCTTTGTACATGCCAATAAGAGCCAAGATGAGAGGCTAATTAAGGACACAATTCCCTTCACCATAGCTTCAAAGAAAATTAAATACCTAGGAATATACCTAACAAAAGAGGCAAAGGACCTCTACAAAGAAAATTATAAAACCCTAAGAAAGGAAATAGCAGAGAATATTAACAAATGGAAGAACATACCATGCTCATGGCTGGGAAGAATCAACATTGTTAAAATGTCTATACTTCCCATAGCAATCTACAGATTCAATGCCATCCCCATTAAAATACCAACATCATACTTTCAAGACTTGGAAAAAATAATTCTTCATTTTGTATGGAACCAGAAAAAAAAAAAAAAAAGTATAGCTAAGGCAGTTCTTATTAATAAAAACAAAGCCAGGGCATCTGTCTACCAAATTTAGGCTGTACTACACGGCCATGGGGATCAAAATAGCATGGTACTGGCACAAAAATAGAGACATAGACATTTGGAATCGAAGAGAAAACCAGGAAATGAAACTAACACCTTACAACCACCCAATCTTCAATAAACCAAAAAAGAACATACCTTGGGGGAAAGACTCCCTATTCAATAAGAGGTGTTGGGAGAACTGGATATCCACATGCAAAAAACTGAAACTGGACCCAAACCTCTCTCCAATCACAAAAATTGATTCAAGATGGATAAAAGACCTAAATGTAAGGCATGAAATGATAAAAATCCTCAAAGAAAGCATAGGAAAAACACTGAAAGATATTGGCCTGGGGAAAGACTTTATGAAAACTTCCATGGCAAATGCAACAACAACAAAAATAAATGGGACTTAACTAAACTGAAAAGCTTCTGTACAGGTAAGGAGACAACAACCAAAGCAAACAGAAAACCTACACAATGGGAAAGGATATTTGCATCTTTTGAATCAGACAAAAGCTTGATAACTGGGATCTATAGAGAACTCAAATTAATCCACATGAAAAAAGCCAACAATCCCATATATTGATGGGCAAGAGAGATGAATAGACCCTCTAAAGAAGACAGACAAATGGCTAGCAAACATATGAAAAAATGTTCATCATCCCTAATTACTAATGAAATGCAAATCAAAATCATCCTGAGTTATAATCTAACCCCAGCGAGAATGGCCCACATCACAAAATCTCAAAACTGCAGATGCTAACATGGATGTGAAGAAAAAGGAACACTTTTACACTGCTGGTGAGACAATAAACTAATACAACCTTTTTGGAAGAACCCTTAAAGAACTCAAGCTAGATCTCCCATTTGATCCTGCAATCCCATTACTGGGCATCTATTCAGAAGGAAAAAAATCCGTTACCACAAGGACACTTGCACTAGACTGTTTATCACAACTCAATTTACAATCGCCAAAATGTGGAAACAGCCTTAATGCCCACCAACCCAGGAATGGATTAAGAAGCTGTGGTGGGGGGAGACAAGATGGTGGACTGAAGCCAGCTTTCCACAGAGGCTCCCGTCCTGAAGGAGAGTTAAGGGATAAAAATATAGCAAGTAACCTAATAGATTTGAGCAGTACCAAGAAAGAAAGTTGAAGAATGCACATCAACCCCTCTGAGGAGAGCTGCAACCACAAGGACGCAAACAAAAGGTACAAAACCCATCACCAAGCAGATGGACGGGAGTCCCCCCTCCCCCATCCAATCAGCTTAAGAGCCCCATAAACAAATGGGCAGAAATCAAAGGCCCTCCCACTACACTCCACGGGAGAGACCTACTGAAATCTGTACCTACCTCCCCTACTAGGGTGCCAAAGCGTTCTCCTGCCAGGCATAAATCTGTATAAAACTGTAAATAGCCTTTGCCTGCAACTCTGACCTCCCAGCCCTCCTTGGGCAGCAATATAACCAGGCATAAAACTGAGTGGAACTGAGTGTCTCGCTACCGGCAGCTCTGGGCTCCCAGTGCTCGCCCCCCCACACACACCCTCACTCTGAGATCTGGGGGCCTGAGCAGCTATGGTGCAGCCGGGCATAAAACTGAGTGGAACTGAATGTGCTTGCTAGCAGCGGCTTTGGCCCCCCAGCGCTTCCTCCTCCCCATGCCCTTACTCTGAGATCTGGAGGCCTGAGTGGTGGCAGTGTGGCTGGGCAAAAAACTGAGTGGAACTGAGTGTGCTTGCTATCAGCAGCTCTGGGCTCCCAGCGTTCCACCCCCCGCCCTCACTCTGAGATCTGGGAGTCTGAGTGGCAGCCGTGTGGCCGGACAAAAAACTGAGTGGAACTGAGTGTGCTCACTACCGGTGGCTATGGGCTTGCAGCGCTCCCCACCCCATTCCCCCCCCCCCATCCTCACTCTGAGATCTGGAGGCCCGAGCAGTAGCTGTTCAGTGGGGCATAAAACTGAGTGGATCTGAGTGTGTTTGATACCTGCGGCTCTGGTCTCCCAGTGCTCCACCTCCCGCCCTGACTCTGAGATCTGGAGGCCTGAGTGGCGGTGAGGCCAGGCATAAAAATGAGTGAAACCATATGTGCTCATTCTTAGACTATCCTCCGTAAAGACCAACATAATCCTTTACCACAAAAGTAAACCCATCCAAAAAATTTTTGATCAAATTCCAACTGCCACAGTCACAAAAGGATTAAAAATGTCCACCAGACTCTCGAAAGGCTTCTCAATATTCTCAATTAATGTGAATGGTTTAAATTGTCCTCTAAAGAGGCACAGGTTGGCTGACTGGATACAAAAACTCAAGCCAGACATCTGCTACATCCAAGAATCGCATCTTACATTAAAAGACAAATATAGAATCAAGGTGAAGGGATGGTCATCTATATTCCAGGCAAATGGAAAGCAGAAAAAAGCAGGCATTACAATCCTATTTGCAGAGGCAATAGGCTTTAAACCAACTGAAATAATTAAGGATAAGGATGGACACTTCATATTTGTTAAAGCTAATACTCAATATGATGAGATCTCAATTATTAATATTTATGCACCCAACCACAACGCACCTCAATTTATAAGAGAAACTCTAACAGACATGAGCAACTCAATTTCCTCCACTTTCATAGTAGTTGGAGATCTTAACACCCCTCTAGCAGTGCTGGATAGATCCTCCAAAAAGAAGCTAAGCAAAGAAATGTTAGATTTAAACTCAACCAATGAACATCTGGACTTAACAGACATCTACAGAACATTTCATCCCAACAAAAATGAATACACAT
>CAUYPK010124802.1:0-63374 GCA_963574355.1 Loris lydekkerianus | reverse complement strand
GTTGGCATAAAAGTAGCACTTCTCCTGTAAAAATAAACAGATGCCTCCCTTTTTGGCAGTTAATAGGACTAATCCCCTTCTTGTTGAGGCAAGTATTTGAAGTCTCTTGCCGAAACCCAAATGTTTTTTTTTTTTTTTTTTTTTTTTTATTACTTTTGGCACTCCTGGTTTTAAAATAACATCCAGCTTATCAAAGTTGCTTGGTGATGCTACTATGAAGTCTCGGGCAAACCAGCTGCTCCTTAGTGAGATGACCCAGCAAACAGCGGGAGTCAGATGTTACAGGCAAGCCATGTGCACCCTGCTTGCTAATTTCCTGTACTTGGATAGACAGCTCATGTGATGATTCAATGAATTGGTCTCCATTTTTGTTACCTGAATTGTGATCCTGGTGGTACATAATTGAATGGCATGAATTATAATTCTATTCATCCAGAAAAATTTTGAGAGCAATGAGTTCACACTCTTTGCCAGTTAGAGCTTCAGAGCTTCTTTCTAAAATGGAGGTAATGGTAATGTTTCATAAATCTTTGGCCTCAACCTGTCCCACACAGAGGTAGGACCTATGTAGACATTTAAGAAATGCCTTTTCTCTGAACCTATTGTTAGTCATTCATACCTACAAATCCTCACCCTACTTCTCTGCAGATATTTCTTTGAAAGCCAGACTCTGGTAAGCTCTTTGGTTTATCTAGTTCATAGGCAATCTTTGAGCAGCATATGGCTTGTGCCAGACTCTTTGCTATAGACAGGCTACAGGGATTTGGACTTGGGCATGTGTGGGCTTACTCTCAGTGAATTTACTGTCTATGTGGAAGACAGACTTGTACATGACTAACAAAAATGCAAGGCAAGATGAAATACATACAAAAAGATTAGCATGTTGCAAGAAGGGAGTAAGTAGAGTAATGTGGAAATTCACAGAAGGCTTGATGTGGAGGTGCTCTTTGAACTAAGAATGAAAGAAACTTCAGTAAGCAAAAGTAGTGAGTAGAGACCATCTAACTCAAGGGAACAGTTTATCTCAAGCCTAGGGATAAAAGGACCAATCATAGATCGTTGTGGGTAAAATGGAGGGTACTCTAGAGATGATACGAGAACTATTTTAGGGCCCAGATCATAGAGGTCTTCACATGCCAAGCTAAGAAATTAAAACATTGTTTCATTATCAATGAAGACCTGATTAAGAACTGATGTGAGAATTTAAAAAAATAAGGCCTAAATTTCTAAAAGGTGACTCTGGTGGCAGTTTGTGTATGAATCAGAGAGGAATGAGATTAGAGACTAGTAATAGTCCAGGCAAAAATTAAGACAGATCTGAACTGCAATAAGGGTCATAGATTTATTGCAATGTGGTCTTGCCATGTTAGTCACTAAGAGGTAGAATTTCTGAACATTTCTCAGCCCTAAATTTTTTGAGTCCTGTATCCAGAATTCCATCTAGGAGGTACTCTGAATGTTGGTACTAGAGATGGAAGTTTGGGTTTTCTTCAGATAGGTAGTAGTGGGTGGATAAATAAGAGAAGAATTGAACAAGAAATTTTAAGATTGATGGCATATGTAGAAGGTTACAGAAAGTTATTAACAGATCCAGAAGAGAGAAGAAAGAAGAGAGAAAGCAGTGTGGGAGTAACAAACTCAGCCAGAATTGTGAAGTACATACTTCTTTAATCATTGATATGGGTGCCGTACTTGCTTTATCTTTGATATGTGTGCCATAAAAACTCAGCTGAGAAGGGTATAAACTTTTTTATCTTTTATTTTCTCTTAAGTAACATTAAAGAGTTAAGTTTTTTTTTAATTAAAGTGAAGAAGAAATTAGACATAACCTGTGCCTACAAACCCATTGTGGCCATAATCCCCATTGACAGAGAAGGAGGCGAGGAGCAATATAACACGTGAAAAGGAATTGACAACAGTGGAGAGATACAAAGTGCAAAAACAAGCATCTCCATCTAATCCCCCTTCTAGATCAGTCCTCCTCCTCCTCATCCTCCTCCTCCTCCGCCGCCGCCACCTCCTCCTCCTCTTCCTCCTCCTCCTCCTCCAGAAGAAACAAGTATGAGTGTGTTTATGTGTGTGTATTTACGAGCACATATTGTATTTCATGTTTTTAATAGTGGGATTGAGACACAATTTACACATAACAAAATCTCCTCATTTAAAGCAATACAACTCAGTGAGTTTTAGTATATTCACAGAGTTGTTAACAGCCATTACCACAATGTAATTTTAGATCATGTTGAACATCCCAGAAAGAAACTTTGTGCCCATTAGCACACTTTACTTTCTTCATTCCTCCCCCTCTAAAATTTCCCCCACTCCTAAACCCCTTACCCTAGGTAGCCACTAATCTACTCTTGGTCTCTGTAGTTTTTCCTTCTCTGGATATTTTCTATAAAGGGATTCATACACTATGTGCTCTTTTGTGACTGGCTTCTTTAATTCAGCATCGTGTTTCTGAGGTTCATCCTTGTAGTATGTGTCGGTACTTAGTTCCTTTTTATTGCCAATAGTATTCCATCACAGATACACCATATTTTATCCATTCATCAGTTGATAGACATTTGGATTGTTTCCACTCTTTAGGAATTACACTACTGTGAACATTTCCTGTGCAAATTTTTATATGGACATATATCTTAATTTCTCTCGGGTATATATTATACCTAGGAATGGAATATAAGTCCATTGGTAACTCTACATTTAACATTTTGAGAAACTGCCAAACTGTTTTCCAAAGTGGATGTACCATTTTACATTTCTACCAGAATTATATAAGAGTTCCAGTTTCTACACATTCCTGCCAACACTGATATCTTTTTTTATGATAGTCATTCTTGGGGGTCTGAAATCATATCTCATTGTGGTTCTCATTTGTATTCCCGGATGACCAGTTGTATTGAACATATTTTCATGTGCTTATTGGCCCCTTTTTTATCTTCTTTGGAGAAATGTCTTTTCAGATCTTTCATCCATTTTTAATTGGGCTATTTTATTATTGAATTTTAAGAGTTCTTTATATACTCTGGATACAAACTTTTATTAGATATAGTATTTACAAATGTCTTCTTTCATCTGTGGATATTTTTAATTTCTTAATGAAATTCTTTGGACATAAACATTTTTAATTGTGATGTAATACAACTTATCTACCTTTTGTCACTTGTGCTTCTGAAGTCATGTCAAAGAATTCATTTTTCCTAATCCAGAACCACACAGGTTTATTCTTTGTTTCCTTCTAAGAGGAAGATCTTACATTTTAGGATCTTACATTTACGTCTACGATCTACTTAAAGTTAATTTTTATGTATGGTTAGGTACATTTAGGTCTATGATCTACTTAAAGTTAAATTTTGTGAATGTGTATGTACACACATTCTTTGGCATGTGTGTATCCAGTTATGTTTGTTGAAAAAACTTCTTTTCCCCTTTTTGTCAAAATCATCACAAATATGAGGATTTATTTCTGGACTCTCATTCTGTTCCACTAATCTATGAAGTCTGACAAGTTCACAAAAGGAAAAAGTGCTGCCTACCTCATTGCTGACTGTCACTACAGTCAGCTTTAAAGTACTCCCCTGGGGAAGCTATGCCCTGACACCAGCACCTAGTCAAAGCATTGAAAGCAATTTTAGAACTCTTTCTGGAATGGCCATCAGAGCTATTGTTGTGTTACCCTTCATGTCCTGGATATTATCAAAATACTTTCCTTTCATTATTTCCTTTATCTTAGGGTAAAGGAAAAAGTCGTTGGGGGGCCAGATAAGGAGAATAGAGACAGTGTTCCAATGTAGTTATTTGTTTACTGGCTAAAAGCCCCCTCACAGACAGTGCTGTGTGAGCTGGTATATTGCCATGATTGAAAAGCCACACCTTTCTCGTGCCAGGATTTTCAGTTAAGATTTTCCTATTTTTCTATTGATGTTGACTTGGTCTGCTATGCTTCTCACAGTCAGCTGAGCTTATGACACACCATTCAGTGAGTTTGCAATGTTTCATCACTTTTGCTCATACTGGCCGCCCTTACCATTCTTTGTCAATGATACTTTCTCTCTGCTCAGAAAAACATTTGTTTATATGCTTCCATTTTCTTTATGGCATTATCCCCATAAACTTGGACTACCATGTCCCTGATTTCACTTCCACTCTTGCCAAGAAATTTAATATTTGTTCTTTTTTTTGTTTTTTTTAGAGACAGAGTCTCACTTTGTTGCTCTCGGTAGAGTGCCCTAGCGTCACAGCTCACAGGAACCTCCAGCTCTTGGGCTTAGGCGATTCTCTTGCCTCAGCCTCCCGAGTAGCTGGGACCACAGGCGCCCTCCACAATGCCCAGCTGTTTTTTTTGTTGTTGTTGTTGTTGTTGCTGTTTGGCCAGGGCTGGGTCTGAACCCGCCACCCTCGGTATATGGGGCCGGCACCCTGCTCACTGAGCCACAGGCCCTGCCCAAATTTAATATTTGTTCTTTGCTCTAATTCAGGCTCTGACATTCTCGTGACGTCACACAATAACAATAATGAATGCAAGACACTGCCACACACGTTGACATGAACACAGCTGGTATACAAGGTTATAAAACCTTCCTGAGCTGTTTGTATAGTGCTGCCAGTGTAAGCACATGTTGACAAGTTTGCGAACTTGTCAGGCCCCATGTATGTCCATACTTATGCTAGTACCACCTTTTCTCAATTATTATAGCTTTCTAATAAGTTTGAAAATTAGGAAGTAAGAATTCAGAAACTCTATTTTTTTGAGATTGTTTTAGCTATTCTGAGTTGTTTGCTTTTCTATATGAATTTGTATATTATTTTTAAAAATTGTTTACACTAAAAGGATTATTCTTTGTTCATTTTTCTATATATTGCTTTTTTTCTCTTACATTTAATAAGTCATCTCTCTCACAGGGGGTTTCAATATGTAAACTGGAAACAAAAGCTCCATTCTTGCACACAGAATACCTACTACAGAACGAATGCCCCTGAAAGATTCTACTTCACCTAGATGGGATGATTACTTAAGATTATCTCAGCCTTCTTTCTGAGCCACTGTGAACTAAATGTGCAACCCTTATTTCTTCTCCCTGCTTCAAAGTTCCAGCAAGGGGATCTTAAACCCTCAAGTAATTTGATTTTTTAGAAGATGGTCTCTTAAAAGAGAGTTCTTTTAGGCCTCAGATTAAGAAAGTTCAGCCACCTCTAAAAAATGTGTGGTCACTTACGGAGCAGCACTTTACAAATAAATCTGTCTGCTGTCAGCAGTCCTGCAGCAATGTGAACCCTCTCGGGGGAGTTAGCCTGGAAGGAGTGGGCTGTCCAGAAGTAGACAGCTACTTCACTGTAAGTGAGCATTCTCCAAACCTCATGCTCATCTGGCTTCTAGTCTCACTTCTCATTCATTTAGGAGAAGCACTGGATGCTATCTAAGGCAAAACTTGTGGATCTAAACATATTCCTCTCCTACATATTACTCCTATCCACAGCTGGCTGACATTATGCGGGTGTTACAGCTATAACTGTCATTAAAATGTTGAAGTTATTTCTGTATGAATAGGTAAAGAAATTCAGCATCAGAGGGGTTAAATCCTGGCAGGATGAGTCTCTCCAGGTTTCCTCCTGAATCCCTATCAGGACTAGCTGCCTGTGCTAAACCAGTTGTTTTATATTTTGACCACCATCCCTGTACATATTCATATAATAAAATATAAAGGTTAATAATGGGTACAGTAGTATCCACAGTGGTATCTAAACCTTTCTAAGAAGAAAGCTGTTCATCCCCAGTTACCTTTCAGGTTTCTATGAAAAGACTATAGGCCCCCATATAGTCTATGGATGGAATTCAGGGAATCTAAGAACTTGGATGGGAAAAATTTACATCTTTATTTTCATTAAGCCCTTACTGACATTCATATTTTCTCCAAATATGGGTAAAGGCAACAAACTACAATATTATTAGCAGTAACTGAAACATTGTCACTAATCGCAATCACAGATTTTTCATATCACATTAAAGTTCATAAAGATACCCTGAAATACTGTTTACACTCTTCAAAATTGTAGTACTGATTAGACCAATCACTACATCTTGTTATTTAATGAATTAATATAAAAGCACATATCACTGAGTTAGAGACTTGTTCAATATTTTAATTACTGTTTTTCATTATAATTGATTTCCTTTACAGCCCTATACATTTTATTTTTATGCTGTTTTTAAAACATTACTCTGAAAAGGGAAACCAAAGTCTTTACTATAAAGCAGGATAGTCCATGCTACAAAAAAGATTAAAAACCTATAGCATCAATATTATGCGAGCAGCTTGGGATTGGTGTGCCATTCATTATCACTAAACATTTGAGGTGGCTTTTGTTTTAAGGCTGAGATATATCAAAGAGCATTGATTAAAAAGAAAATATCTTAGCACACTGTCCACCATAAAAAATTCACATCTGAGATCAGTGCTTATTTTTATAATAGCACATGAACTCTAGTATAAAATAGTCAAGAAAGGCAAAAGTACATTTACGGATAAGACTCCTCCCAATGGTCTTTTCCTGTGGCGTAACTTGACACACCATGTTATGAAGAGAATGGGCTCACTTAAGAAAATGTAACTCGGGCAGGGCCTGTGGCTCATTGAGTTGGGCGCCGGCGCCATATGCCAAGATATGCCAAGAGTGGTGGGTTCAAACCTGGCCCTGGCCAAACTGCAACAACAACAAAAAAAAAAATAGCCGGGCGTTGTGGTGGTTGCCTGTAGTCCCGATTACTCAGGCGGCTGAGGCATGGGAATCACCTAAGCCCAGGAGTTGGAGGTTGCTGTGAGATGTGCGATGCCACGGCACTCTATCGAGGGCGATAAAATGAAACTCTGTCTCTATTAAAAAAAAAAAAAAAAAAAAAAAATAAATAAAGAAATAAAATTTAGCTCTAATTTGTGTTATTATGATCTCTCCATTAGAAATTTCAGAGTTCAATATTGATGTTTCAATGTTTATAAAAAGCATCACAAAAAATACAGTATAAGCAAATGACCTTAATAAAAGTAGATTTTTGTAATAAATGAATTTTTAATTCCAAGATGTTTTATCATTGAAATTACTCCCACAGTTGCACTAAAAGTGGCTGTGCAAGGCTTCTTTTTACCAGACCTGAGCTTTTGTTTCCCTGGCAATTATAAGAGCAGATAATGAAAGGGAAGAGGACAGGAAAAAGAAAATACAGTCACACTGTCTTCACACTATAGTCCTCACTCATGTAGGGTCACAGACTTACTTCTGAGGGTCCAAAAAATCCTAATGTCATTCTTGAATTGCTTGTATTTTATTGGTAATTTAATTAAACTAATCTAACATTTCTAAAAAAAATTTCAATGACAGTTTTTATATCAAAGACTTTGTTTCCTAAATTAGGATATTTCAGAATTTTTTTGAGATCACCTTTTTCCCCTTTTTTCTTTTAACTAATGAAAGTTGGGAATCGCTGTTAGGAAGACAAATGGGATTCCAAATTTCTTTAAACCACTGAGTTAAGCTCCTCCACCCCACTGACATTGAAGGAAGGAAAAGGGTGAAGAGTTCAGTAGTACGGAAAAGAGCCAACTATCCAAAAAGAGTATTTTCAGACCCAATAATAGTTCAAAAAAAAAAAAAATGTGTAGCCCTAAACTCCCAATTTCCATATATATAAATAGCAAATGGGGGCAGGGATGGGGCATGTTAGTCTGGCATCTTCCTGCATGCTGAATTCAAAAATGTAAATACATTAGAAAAAGAAAAAATTTTATTTCTCTTTTGGTGTCTATTTATTGTGCGAAGCTAAAGTCGAGCATAACGCACAGGTGGTTTAAAATGCTTCTCTGCCATCTGAGATCTCAGCTTGCCAGGGTATAGATGGGGATGTCACTTTAGGGAATTGGGCTTATTCAATATGTAAAATGAGGCTGGCGTGGCATCACAGGTTTTGTCTGTGTCTTTACCCAATTAATGATGTTTTTGCTTCCTTTCTTTAAAAATTTTCTTTTCTAATTTTATTAAGTTTCAATGTATAGATACATAGTTGAGAATTATCTAATGTTTTTGTCAATTGCTCTAAAATTTTTATTTTCTACTATTCATGATATATATTCCTTATCAAAATACGGAATCATTAGTATTTAAGTCAGAGGTTTGATAAATACATTGCATCCACATATTTAGGGGTTTTAGTATTGTTTAAAAAAACTAAACTAGGTGTTTTTTTTTTCCAAACCTGATGTTTTATGAATTTATGTCATAGTACTTGAAATTAATTTATGATATAGGTTGTTAAAAAGAAAAACAGTTTAGATAAGGAAGGTAAGGCTCAATATTCCTAAGTACATAGTAAACTGAGTATTGTCCTCAATCACAAATAACATAAGAAGAAAAATCAACTTTGGGGTAATGAAGAAGTAGAAGTAAGAGACAAAGTCTAGAATTGACAGCAATATTCAGATAATACCATTTATTGATATGTAAGTGTGCATGTGGAAAGACAAAAAATTTTGTGACCCTGTAGGAGTATACATGTAATGTCTGCTTTTTTGATTCACTGTTGTATTGTATCTATATTTAAGGAACAGGGCAGTATGTGGCAATAAGAGACAGAAATGTCGAGACCTTTGTGAACCCTCTAGCAATCAGTGAATATCAGACCACAAATTTCCTCAGCTATAATTACAGGCAAAGGAAAAGACAAAATTAGCATTTTAATATAGAAATATCTTAGGCTTTAGGAGAATTATGATAAATCTAATGTTGCCTGGTGAACCAAAGAGGGAATATTACAGCAAACTGTCTCCTTAGGAATATTTGTTTAAATAAAGGCAACAATGCTTCATCCTTATCTTTTTCAGATAATTATCCTTATTTCAGGCTGTTCTTTGTTCCAGGTTTAAAATACCTTTAGTTTAAAAAAAAAAAAAAAAAATTATGGCAGTGTTTGTTTTCTATAAAATTACAAGAAGAGAAAAATTCTGTTTGCTTGGCACTAACAAGATAATTATTTTAGGGAGAGTTTTTGCTCTACAGCTCCAGTTCACTCCTGCCATGGCATCTCTGCACTTGGATGCATTTAGGTTATCTCATTTCAGTTACAGCATATTAAACTAACTTCCCTTCCATAGCTGAGGTTTGCCCACCTGTCTCCCCTAAAACACCTGCAACATATGTTTGCATAACCCTCTAATGCTTTGCCTTTAGGGTCCTGAGAAATTCCCCCAGAGCTTTTTGCTTATAAACAGCTGAGCAATTCGTTTTTCTAATGATGGTTGCTTTTCCCCCAGCATTGAGGCAATAACATATTCACTAAAATAAAGATCTCATTTTTCATCAAAGAGAAACGTTCGACATATTTTTACAGTGCTGTTTCTCCTTTTGAGCCTTATTTTTCCCCTTTTCTAATCTAGCATGCTATAAAAATTAAGGCTTAGTGGCAAGATATTAGGGGAAAGAAAACTAAGCAATTCTTCATTTGTCAAATATTTTCTTTTCTTCATGACAAACATACATTATACTGTAAATATAAATAATTTTTTGTATTAAACAAGTTCTACAGGAACTTTATTTAATTTAATGTAAAAATTGTGACTAATAAATCATAAAAATGATAATTTGGACATATTGTAGGAAATCATTATTTTCTAATAATAATGATTATTATAATCTCATAAGGTAGCAAACAAATACTTCATTCATAGCATAGTATGATTTCACACATTTTTAAAAATTGATAAATGTCTGTGCTCCTATCCTGAGAAATTAGACAGCCTTTCTCCCCACATACAAGATCCAGCATGCATAATAATTTTTCCTAAATGTGTGTTTTTGCTCTAAAAATTATAGTGTTTGACAGAATCTATCCTTAATTTATATATGATTTTCAGAAGTATGAAACATCACTTTTTCTACCTATTTGTCATCATGGATTTTAGGTTGTCAAACTGTCATGTTTGCCCTTGATTCAGGGTGTGTTTTTCAGCACTTTCTGGTACCAGAAGTTAATCATATATCCATTTCATTGAGTTCTTACAAAATGCCTGGCACTGTGCTGAGAACTTAGTTTTCATTTTGTCATTTGATTCTTATTACAGCTTTACAGGTGAGGAAACTTAAGAACTAAAAGTAAAATTAACTCCTTACAGTTGCTCAGCTATTGTAATACAAGTACTATTATATCCAAGTACAAACCTCACTGATTCCTTGCCTCACCTGACCCCCCTGCTTCCCCTCCCTCACCAACCCTAGGTAGCTTTGTGTCCCTAAAACAGGGTAAACAGATGTTATGTTTACCCTGGTGCTTTTGTTTTCAGCATAAACTTTAAGTCTCTATTAACTCCTACTGGTATCTTAATAAATCAAAACAGTTATCACTGGAATTGCTGTTCTTTTGCTCTTTTCGGTTCTGCCAGCCCTTTGAAAGATACCATGCTATTCAAAGCAAGATAAGTACCTCAGACCTTTTTCCTTCTGGAATCTCTGTATGATGATACAGAAAGATATCTTCAAATGAGGATGAGGAGTTAGGGGATCAATCCAGAAAGCAGTATTTCTAATGACCTTTGTTGGACAAGCTTGATTTCATAGGTTCAGAACAAGGAAAATTGTTGTGTACCATCTTTTAGTTAGATGGTACTTCTTATAGCCAAATTAACATTAAAATATTTTTACACTACCATAACAAAGTGAGTGTGAACTTATTATTGAAACGTGACCGTAGGGTAAGGAGTGGCAGGGGGAGAAGGGTTGTCTGCTGATCCACAGTCTTCCATTACAGAGTATGGCCCAAGGGAGTTGGTCACCATCCAACTCATTCTCTGACATATGTCTGCTTTGCGTGAATTACAGAGCGGGTTACTAGCATAGAATATAGGCCTCAGAAGTGAAGAAAGTTAACTATAACTGAGAGATTAGATAGATTTCAGTTTTTTCTCTGTATTGATCAATGTCATTTAAACACAATTTGGAAATTGATTTTTTGATCATGCTAAATTAGCAAAAGCTTTTGTAAAGTCAGAAGCACAGCTTGTGTCTTGTTTGTTGTGTTTTTTTCATCTAGTTCTATCTAGGACACTGTCATTTCTGCTTCTATAAGTCACTTTGTCCACAAAACTTTTAAGGTGGCTCCCAAAAATCCAGCCTGTCCAGGCCCTGGGTGGGATTTTTCAGCATTCTTCTTATATTGCCATAAAATGAAGTGCTAAAGAGTAAGCTTTAAATAGAGCTTCAGCAACTTCAACAGAAAAGAGCTGAATGATACTTGGGACGTTAACTAGCTGAAATCTTGTGAAAGACTTATTTTAAGCCCATCCTGGTTGGTCTGGGAAAGGCATGGGAATTCTAGGGTGGACTGAATTTATGATTTCTGCCTCTATGTATAGTTACATAGACTTCCCAGGACATGGAATGTAAATTGGTATTCTTCCGTATACAGAGTTAAGGTATAATTACCATTTTCTTATCTTTCTTCCAAAGGAAAACTCACCAAAAGAAAAGCATTTTTAAAAAATATAAATTGGTTTGGAAATAATCATAATTTTAGTAGTTGAAGTCCTACTGTGCAAAAATGAGTTTAAAATGCCATCATGTGTCAAATAATGACATTTGGGTCCACTATGGACTGCATATGTGACAGTGGTCCCATAGAATTAAAATCCCATATTTTTGCTTTACCTTTTATGTGTTTAAATATATGTAGGTACACAGATACCATTGTGTTATAGCAGCCTATAGTATTCATTACAGTAACATAGTACACAGGGTGTTAGCCTAGAAGCAATAGGCTATCCTCTATAACCTCGGTGTATAGTAGGCTGTGCCCCCTGTGTTTGTGTAAGATCACTCTTACTATGTTCACACAAGAAGGAAAGACATATTTCTCAGAATATATCCCCATCATTAAGCAACCCCTGACTGTAATTACTAATTGTTCCAGTGTAGATAAAGATGTAATATTAAAGTGTTGACATAACATGTTCTGCACAATAAGAAATTTTAGTTGTCATGGGGTCTGCTGTTGCATATGTAGGATTCTAGTGGCTCTTATATTTCAGAGAAAATCCTAGACCTTTAGAGATTAGAAATCAGAGCCAACATATTTTTATAAAGTTTTATTTGTAAAAAATCTTCTAACATAACAGCAGGTATCTCTTTGAGCTCTTTGTGTTTAAAATGTTTCAGTTGCATAAATTTCACTCATTTAATTTTATCCCCCTTAAGGAAACCATTGATAGCATTTTGGTATGTAGTCCCATACCTATACGTGTACATTTGTATATATATTTTAAGTAATGACTTGAACCTATTATTTAGTTTTAATTTGGTTTGTGAATGTGTGAGAAGGTATTTTAAAATTTCTTAGCTTTTTAAAACATATTCAGATGAGAAAAAGAAAGAATTATAGGTAAATTGAAGAAGTACTAGTACTGAATCTTAATGTATGAAAATATTCATACCCTTTTTATTGTTCATGCCTAAATGCTGATTTGTACAGCCATGCAATGGTTTACCTACTACATATGTCAGACATTTAGTTCTGTACTATCCAGTACAGTACAGTACAGTAGTAACCAGCCACATGTGGCACGTAAAGTGTGTTCAGTCCAAGTTGAGATGTGCTGTAAGTGTAAAATACGTACTGGATTTTGGAGACTTTGTATAAAAGAGAAACTTTATGGTATCCTGTTGATAATTTTATATATTGATACTTGTTAAAATGGGTAATATTTTATATATACTGACTTGAATAAAACATTATTACATTTAATTTCGCCTGTTTTTCTTTTTCTAATGTGGCTGCTAGAAATCTTTAAGGGATAGATGAAGTTTGCATTTGTGAACCACATTACATTTTTGTTGCTAGTTCTGGTCTAGATCATCCTTATGTCTGTATATTTATGTTTCACAAGCAGCATCCTGTCCTCAAAAGAAAACCCTATTGAATAACTTTCAACCATAACCTTTGATTCTATTTTCTTAACATTTCAAATGCTGTTTTTCAACATCATCTTTTGATTCTTTCTTGTTTGTTTCTGGCACAGTGGTACTTTAAACTACCTCTCTGATACCACTAAGTCTCCTAGGAATTTAAATAGGCCTCAGTGAAAGCAATACTTGAGCCTCATTTATATGTTCTAGTTAGATCATTATTCCTAATAATGGCTTTAAGTGCTTAGATAGATCAGCACTCGGTGTATTGAATTGCTTGTCATTTCTTTATAAAGATGTTTCAAGAAATTACTCCATGTGATCTTTTCTTTCATTATTTTCTAGCAAAAAGTAACATAATCCTTTATTGGTTTATTCGAAGTCAGAGAAGAAAAGCCTTGTATATTCGCAAAAACAAAATGTATTTCTAGGTACTGAGAATAAAGTGCAAAATTAGTCATGAGTGATAGTGCAGCAAAACTTATCTTTTAAAATAAATCATGAATGTACTGTCAATCTACCAGTGGCTTTAATCTCTTATTTTATTTTCCCATTCATTATACTTTGGTCCAGATTGTCATCAGGTACCATGAGGAAACCTATGTAATTCCTAGAGAGAGAAAAGTTGCACTGTTAAGACTTAATAGTATGGTAGTCATGGAAGCATCAGTTATCTTCATCAAGGCAATTCAGATTTGATTATTGTAGAACTGTGTTGAATACCAAACCAGTGGAGTAGTAGCTGGAGCTAAATCAAGGGATTGTCATTTTTGTCAGATGATTAGGGCTGGCTTGGAAGAGATTCGAAAGGGTTGAGCTGTGTAAATATTCTCTTTTCAGCAGAAAAAGAAAAGGTCCATCATGGCCATTAAGATGTGGCTTGTTAGCTTGATGAATTTCCAACTATTTAACCTTAGCAATTATATCCCCCGCCTCCCCTACGTCTTTGTGCACGTCTGTCAGTGCCTTGGGATGATGTCTCCATGGGTTGATATCTGATCATATTGGTAATTTTCTATTAAGATAAAATGCAGCTTCTCAGTGTCTAGATCTATCTCTCAAAGGATGGTACATGCCCTCGTTAAAAGACCTAATTATTAACTTGAATTGTATTCTCAGGTAAATATGAGAACACATTTATTTATAAGCTTTTAAAAAACTTTAATGGAAAATACATGTAATATAACATTTTAGAGATGTGGTATTCATTTAAGTTATGTTTATAAGTATATTAAGTCTTTATAAATTAGAAGTACATTTCTTTAATTTTTATTTGCCTGTGAGAGACTTGATATATTTAAATAACAGAAACATGTTTAAATAGACATACCAACCTAATGATTCAAGAGCATTTTTGCAGTGTTTATACATCACATTAAATTCCAGAAAGGACAGTGTTGCTGCTGCTTTTATGAAAATAAGCATTGGTCTATTTGCTTTTGTATTATAATGATTATCCTGATAATATTTCTACTACCTAGAATATTCTAGACACTTATTAAACTCATAAGTAGCAATTTCTATGTCATCTATCCTAACTTTAAAAGAACTGTTGAGTTCTAAAATAACTCATTTTAGGAGAAGAAAGATTCAGTGTGCCATCTAGTGGACATTTAAAACTACCGTATATTCATTAAAAAAAAAAACTAAGTGATTTTTATTCTTCAAAATGCAGTTATCCTAACAACTTCTGTCTCTCAGCCCTTTAGCATAGTTTTGTGTTGGTGTTACATCTCATATGGTTTTCCAGTTTTGTTATAATTTTATCTCGTTTTATTTCGGAAAGTTATATTTGAAATATATATTTTGAAATCATCAAAAATAAATCTAGGCCAGGCATGGTGGCTCACACCTATAATCCCAGCACTTTTGGAAGCCTGGGTGAGAGGATTCCTTGAAGAACAGGAGTTCAAGACCAGTCTGGGCAACATAGTGAAATTCAATCTGTACAAAACCTGTATTTTTTTTAAATTAGCTGAGTGTGGTAGCACATGCCTATACTCCTAAGTGCTCAGGAGTCTAACATAAGAGGATCACTTGAGCCCAGGAGTTCAAGGCTACCGTGAGATATGATTGAACCACTGTACTCCAGCCTTAGGGTGGTAGAGCAAGACCCTGTCTCAAAAAACAAACAAAAAAATAGATAAGTAAATAACCCTAATGACAGGCATAAATCTTTGTGAACTATGACATAGGTAAAAATTTGAATGCTTAAGCAAAACTAAGGAAGAACATTTAAAAAGCAAAATCCAAAGCATGGTAATTATTAACTTTCATTACTATATGTGTTCTTTTCTGAGGGAATATAAAAAGAATTATTTCTGTCCTTTTATGTGTGAATGTATAATTTAAATGACTTTGATTTACTGTTCATTTTTTTTTTTTTTTCCTTTAGAGAAATCCAAGACCAGTGACTTACCAGTTCCATCCAAATTTAGATTATTACAAAGCAAGGGGAGCAGACCTCATGAACAAAAGCCGGTAAGTCTCCCTTCTCTGGTGATAGTTATAAATCACAAAGATGGTCTTATAGGTCATGGGGAAATTTTGCACATGGCTGAAAGTAATTTACCAGATTTTAGCATATCAGTGGCTAATGTATATAATGGATCTTTGTTAAATAAACTATCCAAGTTTTTTTTAAGGCCTCAGAAAATGGTAAGTATTGATGTCAGTGATAAGATGAAAAATTAAATAGATGTAAGAGTACTTGTTAACAATTTGAAGTTAGGCAACTTCATTTTTCTAACACTAATAAACTGGAATAAATTGTGCCTACTTGTATAATCTCTTTCTAGATTTTTGCGGTTGATTGAAAAGAGGCAATTCTATAATATATTTTTAAATTATTTCAGTAACAAAATTAAAATTGGGTTTCCCAACTGTCTTTAGCTACACAATAAGCTTATAAATGCATCTTGTGTGTGCATTTGTGATTGCATACATAGAAATTTTAAGGGTCACTGTAGGAATAAAAAAAACATTAAAATCCTACTTTTAAAAGAAATTAACATTGGCATAAAGGGTTGATGAACAGTTTTGTTCTTTCATAATACTATATTCAGATGTCTCAAGAGTTAACTTGACAAACCAAAACCGTTTCAAATTAGAATGTAATTTCAAAGTTTACTCTGGAAGACTAGAATGTTAGTAATGATAAATTCTGCCAAGTTGTCCAAATTTTCTTCTTTAAGCATTTTGCCTATCTGGTAGCTTTTCTTCAGTAGAATTCCAACAGCCTAAATATACATTTATGGAGTACATATACACAATGTGTTCTGCTGTTTCTGGAGAATTAAAAATAAGTTATAATTCCTACTACATAGGAACCTATAGTCTGGGGGTTGGAAGAAGTTTACGACTAAGTGACTAAATTTAAACTTGAACTTAAAGTTTGAATTTAAACTTTGAACCCCACCCATCCTAGTATAATGTTATTATAAAATTACTCATCTTTGATTGAAATCTGTTTGTCCCTATTGTGATGTACTGTGTAATTTGAGACCGATTCTATAGCCCATGTCACTTCTCTGAAGCTCCTTTCTGTTTGTTCATGTTTTGTTACACAAATAAAAAGCTATTCCCTACAGTCAGTCACTTGTTCATTCAACAAATTTCTACTAAGTGCTTAAACTCTGATTATTTTAGTAAATAGAGATGCCTAGTTAACAAGCAAGATCTAAATCCCTGCCCTCAGGAATTTTACTTTCTAGTCACTAGTATCCCCACCCCCTTTATGTCAAGTATCTATTTCTGGTATATTTAAAAGAACATGGTATGTTAGGTTCTTTCTTTACACCAGAAAGATCTGGAGTTCTTTCTCTCCCTTTCCCTGTAGCACCAAATTATTTTTCATACAACAGCCAAAGAAATCTCAATTTATAACAGATCATAATCATATCTCCACTTCTACCTCTCCAAAAGCCTCCTGTTGTCTGTCATTGGTAATTCAATCTACTTCCTGTGTCCCTTTCTTATCTTTTGACCTTATCTCCTTCTACTCTCACCTTTCCTCAAGTCTCTACAGCTTCACAGACCCTCTCTCTGTTCTTGCCCTTGCTGGGGGCCTTTGCACTTTATCTCTTCCTCCTCCTAGAGCACTTCTCCTACACCCATTTTCCTCTACCTCTTCAAGAGTTAGGGCTCAGCCCAAATATCACCTAAGAGAGGCAACTCTTTGCCTCCCTCCCTGTCTTCTCCCCATTGGCTTTGTCTCATTATCACTAACTGAAGTTATATGTTTTGTTTACATATTTATTTTCTGTCTCCCCAGTGGCTCTACCAAAATCTAAACCCCTGAAGGCAAGCACTTGGTCTTATTCAACACGTTCTGGCAGCTAGGGCACTGCTTGCTATAAGGAATGCATTCAACACATATTAGTTGTGTGTGGGTGTGTGTGTTTTGTTTTGTTGTGTTGTGTTGTGTTGTGTTGTGTTGTGTTGTGTTTACAAATTCAATATCATTTGTTCCCCAAAGGAAATGTTCTGAACCTTTCCTTTCTCCCCTTCATGTTTTTATTTTCTTCCATCTAGCCTTCTCTCTTGCTTTTTTCTTCTGCAAAATGTTCTGTTTTATGTATTTCTTCTAAGTACATTGAGATTCTTAATGCAAAGTATTATTTGATGGTTAGGTTTTTCATCATCTCTTTGCAATTTCAGAGCTTACAATTGAAACTGAACTAAATAAAGTGTAATACATGAAGTAGAAGACGTCATAGACCAGTGAGCAAAACAAGAGTTAATATTAATAGGTGGTGCTAGGAAAACCAGCAAATCTTTGAAAAGAAATCAACTTATAACCTTACCACACAACAAAATAAATTCCAACTTGTACTTAAACAAGCAGACATGGAAATAAAATGCAGGTGCCTATCTGACCGGTAGTTATGTGAGAACTTCTAAATCTTTTATTTATTTTTAATTGACAAATAATAATTTCGTGAAGATGTTTTAACCTGAAAAGGAATGGAAGAAATCACAAAGGGAACAACTGGTGGATTTGGCTATACAACAAATATTTTTAAGTAGATATGTCAAAAATAAAATTAAAATAAAAGAAAATTAGGAATAGTTTAGTGAGTGTGAGTGACAAATTATAAAATCATTAATGTATAAATAACTCATACAGTCCAAGAAGGAGTATAAGCTCTTTTGTCTCAGTGGCCCTTCTGTTCTGCTGAAGTCTCCTTCTTTCCTATAAATGTTGGGACACCCCTCCCCAGGCTTCTTTCTTCTCTATTGAGATGGCTTCATATACTGTCTATAGTGGAACGGTCCTTAATTTCTGTCTTTAGTTTTTTACCCCTTTCCTTGAACTCCAGACTTAGATAACCCACTACTTACTAAATATTTTCTCTTTGGTGTTCCATACACATCTCAAATTTAATATTTTCCAAACTGATTCTCCCTCCATACTCAAAAACCTGTTGTCCCTTTAGTGTTTCTTCATTACAGTAAATACTGGACTTACTGCTCCTAGACCCGAACTCTTTTCCTTTCCTGATTTTAATCTGTAGCCTTTTACTGTAATATACTGTCACCATGAATACAATAGCTTCTCCAAGTTCTGTGAGTCTTTCTAGCAAATCATCAAACCTAATCGGTAGTCTAGGGACCCTCTATAGTCGAGACAAAGGCAATAGAAAAGATTTCTTATACAGGAAACAAAAGGCAATAGAAAAGATAGATTAAATGAACTTTATCAAAATTAAATTTTTTCTGTTCATCAAAAGACATCATTAAGAAAATGAATAGGCAAGCCATCAAACTCTGCAAAGTAGTATTTGTAATACATATTTCTGAAAACGACTCCTATCTAGAATATATAAAGAATTATTACAAGTCAAGGAAAAGACCAAATAGACAAAATGCTTGAACAGACACTTCACAAAAGCAGATATAAAAATCATCGGTGTTTTATGAAAAGATACTCAACATTATTAGTCATCAGGAAAATGCAAATTAAACCATAATGAGATACCATTTCACAATGACAGTCAATAGGAAATGATGGCAAGAGTGTGGAATGATTAGAACCCTCATGTATTCCTGATGAGAGTGGAGAAAGTTTTACTTACTTTGTAAGATAGTTTGGTAGTTAAACATGTATCTACCATGTAATACAGCAGTTCAAAGTCTAAGTGTCTGTCCAGGAGAAATAAAAACATGTATCTGCATACAATAGTGAACAAAAATAAAACACCTCCACAAAAATACAGCCTTATTCGTAGTTCCCCAAATCTGGAAATAACACAATATCTGTCAACAACAGACAAGATAAACAAATTATGGTATGTTCAGATAATGGACTAATACTCAACAATGTAAAGGAATGAACTACAGGTGTCCCTTGGTATACATGGAGGATATATGCAGTAAAAAGGATGAATCTCAAAAGCGTTATTATTCTAAGTGAAAAAAGCAAGACACAAAAGAGTACATAGTAAACGGTTCCATTCACGTGAAGCTCAAGAGTAGACAAGTAACACGTGGTAAAAACAAGAGAGTTTGGCTGGCTGAAGAGGGGGGGTTAGAATTGACTGTAAAGGAACAAGAGGGAATTCTAGGATCAAAGAAATGTTCCAGGTATGTTATTTGGGATGGTCGTTACACAGGTATATTATTTATATTATATGTGATTGTATATAGTTTGCAATCCATAAATTATATGTGAAATATGCCTAAATCTTTTTAAAAAGGGGGAAAAAGTCTGTTTGTTGTGTATTAGATAGGATATAGTGCTACATTTTACCTAAGTTGGTTAACACCTATCTTTAATAGAGCATAAAAAGCACTTAAGTTATAGATGTGTTCATAGCACAAATTCTCAGCTATTTAACACAAAAATATCACAAAATTGCATGTACGTAGCCATCAGTGTCCTTGGAAATTCTGATCGGCCAATTAACTACCAATACTGATAACCATAGATTCTTTGGCTTCGTGCTTGGGGAACATTAGTAGCATATTATTTCTTCATCATAATTTAGCAATAAAAATATCTTTGAAAAATAGTCATTATTTAAGTAAATATAATAAAGCCTAATTTTAAAAATCTTATTGACCATATAAAGTGAAAATTTTCCAGAAGAGTCTTAATAGTGCCTTTTAGATTTCGAAGCAGTATTTATATATTTATTGAACACTATAAACAGCGGCCAGTACTGTGGCAGGCCTTTGGTAATATGAAGATTCTAAGACCCAGACCCTGACATCAAGGATGTTCAGACTCATGTGCGATATCAGTCTTAAGCACGTAAGTTACTTTACAATGGAAGCTAAAAAGCATTCATTCATTTCACAAATATTTGAATTTCTTCTCTGTGCCAGGTATTGAGAAAACAGCAATGAAAAAGACTGATGTGCTTCATCCTCTCACAGAGCACAGATTCTAGATAAGATTACAATTGTTGGAACAATATTTGTGCTTCCTGGGAACCTGCAGTTTTTTAGGATATTCTAGTTAGGCCAAGCCCTGAGAGAAGCACTCCCAAGCTGAGGCATATCCTGATCCCTAGGAGAGAGGGGGAATTATTAGCCAGTAGGCATTCTTGGGGTAAGAATGGAGTGCAGCTGAGTAATGTGTCCAGGGAACCCTTCTTATTACAGTCTTCTTTCCCTTGTAGAGGACCTGAAAGAGGTCTACACAGGACCTATCTGGCAGAATTTTAATTCTGGAGTCCTTTATCATTGATATCAATTAAGTTCTTTAAATTCTGTTGGGGCAGAGGAAAGCTGAAAAGGTTACCACAGAGAATATTATTGCTGATCTGCTGAGTGAGGGATCAGAGAACTAAGCTTCATTTCTTTCATCTCTATTAAGGCCTAATTTAATCCAATAAAATACTTAATTTTGGTTATATGAAATGCTTAAGCAAGTTAAAAGACCTGTAGTTGTGGATTCTATAAAAAGGCTGATGAAATGACATATGCTCTTGAGGCACTACTGACAGCTCAGCTACCATCTATTTCATCACCTCTGCATAGGAGAAAGAATTACCCAGTTTGAAAAATTGTGTTGTGTCATTTTCAAAACAGAAAATCCATGAATGTTCCGGAATAAAGAAGATTTAAAAAATCTATTAATATAAGAGATTGCAGGCTTTAGAAAATCAGAAATTTTTTCTTTGACTGCTCAGTTGGGTGTTTCACTGGTTACAGATTCTTAAGTAAATTAGATGGGTCTTTTTGAAGACTGGTCACAATTTTAATGTACTTTTTTTTATAGCAGTGAATTCTGGTTATTTAAGGACAAAATTGGAACAAGATTTGAATGTTAAATTGTCATTCTGAGCTCAAAAGTTGAATGAATGAGAAAATGTCAGTTCCCATTTTTAAAAAGAAATGTGCAAGTAAGTGAAATCAGAGCACAGTGAATATTATCCACACATGTAATGGAAAATCTACCACTAAAATACCTAGGCAGTTGCTTTTAAATACTTAATTATAGCAATCCATGGTGAAGCGGAGAAGAGAAATCAGGCTTCTTGATTTTTAGAGTTATTCTTATCCATAAAATCACATGTCGTCTTTGCATCCTTGTTCCTTATTTGGATTTGCAACACAAGAAGTCCATTGCTGTAGATGTAGCAGGTATTAGCACCCTGTTTTCCAGGTGTCTGCCTGTTTCCTATGTCATCTCTACTTCCCAATCACTTCTGAGAGTTTCTCCCATTAATATGTACTGTATGTCCCCTAGATCATCTTCACATCTTCTCTTGCTTGCTAATGAGTGACAGCCCCGATATAACAACTCATCAATGGTCTCCAGACAGCTTAGAAAGTAGTAGTAAGGCCAATTATGGCGGACAGACCCAGCCTAGTTAAAGCATTTTTGGCCTTAAATAGCTAAACAGGGACTTTATTAATGGTTTCACGGCTACAGTGGTTTTTGAACACAGATGAAGGACTGAATCATGATGAACAAATCTCTACAAAGTAAAATGACGGTTTTAAGGGGTATGTATAGAGGGAGAAAAACTCTTTGACAAGATTTTCAATTTTGTTTCAATTTATACTCCCTCAGTGGGTGACTAAGGGGACCCAAGCACTTTTACCAGCGTCGGTTCATTGACTTTTGACTTGCTAATAGGAAAGATGAAAATGGTACTTTAATGTTTTAATTTTCATTTCTTTAACTAATTATAAGTTTGAATTGCCTTTTAAATGTTTATTTGCAGTTTACAATTCTTCTTTCACTATGTGCCTATATAAGACAAATGCAGAGTTTACATTTCAGTACTAGAAACAAAAACATTTTTAAAAGCTCAAAATATCATGTAAGGAAGTGAAAAATGCTATGAAAAGAATAATTACAAAGCAAAGGAAAGGAACACAGAGTAAAGGGGCTCATTATTTTAGGGAGAGTAGTCAAAGTAAGCTTCTCTAAAGAGATGATATTTGAAGAGATACTGAATAGTGAGTGTGTTGCATGGATTCTCAGAGAAGAGCATTTCAGGTAGATGGAAAAGCAAGGGCAGTCCTCCTGAAGTGGGAACGTGTTTCTGAGATTGAGGAATAGTGGGCATGCCAGTATGGCTGCAACCCAGTGAACAACAGGGAGAGAGGTGGTAGCAGATGAGGTTGGAAAATAGTAGGAGGCTAGATCATAGGGGGCCATCCTTACAGGCCTTCAACTTCTTGCTAGTGTTTTGTAAGTTTTTAGTAGCAGTCTTGACTTTTTTTTTTTATGAAGAGAAAATAAATTGCTGTTTTTCTAACCTATTTTTCTAATGTGTTTTTTCTTGTACGTACATTTATAAAATGTGATTGTTAACTTTTATTGACTCAAATGTCTCTTTATATTTTATTGTCTTCTGTGCCTCAACCTTAAAAGCATAATAGTTAATTCATGATACATATTTTAATACAGATATTTTTAATTATAAAGAAATAGGTAGATACAGAAATACAAAGAGAGAGAAGTTTATGTAATGATTTTATGTACCATGATTAATACATAATTGGTTATTTGTTATGCTAGTTTAACCATTATTATAAATTGTGTTTAGACAATTAAGTAACCCCCAGAATCTAGCATATATCCACCACTCACAAATGCCAAACCTTTTATTCCTAACAATGACTACTCCTTTTGCTTTATATCATATTGATAAAAATTTACCTGCTACACATAGTAGAATTATAATCTTTACAGCTGAAAGGAAGCTTGTTTTCCTTAAACTTTAAACTTCCAAAGGAATGAGTAATGGCAAGCTGACTTTTATCATTTAGTTTTAGTAAAAACCTATAAAATCTACAATTTCTTAAGAAAAGTAAATTCGTTTTCGGGCTACTCCCATAACTCAGTGGGTAGGGTGTCAGCCACATACACCAAGACTGGGAGGTTCGAACCCAGCTCGGGCCTGCTACACAACAATGGCAACAATAAAAAATAAAATAAAATAACCTGGCATTGTGGCAGGCGCCTGTAGTCCCAGCTACTTGGGAGGCTGACGCAAGAGAATCACTTAAGCCCAAGAGTTTGAGGTTGCTGTGAGTTGTGACGCCATAGCACTCTACCCAGGGCAAAAGCTTGAGACTCTTGTCTCAAAAAAAAAAGTAAATTCGTTTTCTAAGATAACAAACCTTACAATATGGCACTCAAATTAAAATTAGATTTAGACATCTTTGATTGAAGTAAATTTGATATACTCAACTTTATACTTACAGAATTAAGGATGTTGAAAATCAGTTCATTTCATAGAATTCAAAGCCTTGAGCTTATAGACTTTTTAAGTAGAAGTTCGTGATTATTAACGTGGATGTTAGAATCATCTTGAAAAATATTATGTTACAACTCTAATGATTGATTTAAATTTCCAAATAGATTAATATTTAGAAGCATGGAATAAGTAAATATAAGCCATTGTCCAGTCAGAGTATATCATTAACGATGGGCTAGGAATAGTACATATACAAGAGATGCAAAGAGAATATTATTTCTATCCCCAAACCAAAGATACATAGATATAGTAGCATCAGTTTACTTTTTGCAAGTACTCCCTGCACTTAAGCAGATAATTTTAAAATACATTAAATATTTTTATGGTTAAAAAGTATCATTAGAATGATAGAGAAAGTGATAGAAAAAAGGGAGACTATGATAGAAAAGGGAAGAGAATAGAGAAAATAGATCTCAGAAGGAAGAGAAACAAAAAAGAGAAATAGGGGCAAAAGTAACAGAATAAAACTGTGAGTGGAAATATGGAAATAGGGCAAATAAGTATTCCCTTAAGTTTGGAGATGAGGTTTGACCAACATTCCTCAAGTTCCTAGACTCGTGTACAGGCTTCTTATTTGGTCATATCATCTGAATGATATAATGAATGCAACAGATGATACTATGTATTTGGCAGTGCAGAGCATAAACTTGGAGTTTGAAAGGGGCTTTCATATATTATGTCTCTGCCAGGCCAGGTCTAGGAAGGCTATGTGTATAAAGATGATTTTCCAATCTCTGCTTGTACCATTCCAGGATTAGAACACTCACTATTTTAAGTGGAGCCTGTTACATCACTAGATAGGACTTCCCATGTCATAGCTTTTTAAACTCTCTTTTGTAACTTTTATAATTCATCTCGTTGTTTAAATCCGCAGCAAAAAAAGAGCTGCTTTCCCTCATGGCAGTCATAATATTAGAGAACTTGCTCCCCAGTTTTTTTCAGCCATTCTTCTTGTAGGATTGTTTTCAACTTACACAATATTCTACTCCTTTTTATAAACACATTTAATTCTTTCAGAAATGTATCCATAACCAAAAGCTGACTGCCATAGTTGTACAGTTTCTCTTGCAGTATAAATGCTCATATAGTATTAATGCAGCCCAAGAATCTTAATTTTCTTTGATATCATCACTATGAACTCATATTAGCCTTCTCAGCCAAACCAAAACATTAATGTTGGGAATTTATTTGATTTTTTTTTATTTGAACTCATATTAATTCATGCCCTGTTTTATATATAATGTACAATTGTAAAAATTTTTAAAAATAATTACATGAGCTTTTATTTATCTGTGTTGAATTTTATCTGTTTAATTTATTTCTTGTACTAGCCTATTGATTATTTTAAATTTTGATTCTTCTTTGTAGTCTATTTATTTTTGCTTTCATTACTATTTTTAATTGACACAAAAATTGTACATATTTATGGGATACCATTTGCTATTTCAAATACATGTACATAATGTGTAGTATCAAGTTAGAGAAATTGGTATATCCATTACCTCAAACATGTATCATTTCTTCATGTTGAAAACATTAAAAAATTTTGATTGTTTTTACCTGATATATTGGGTATCTCTGAAGTCTTTGGTCTGAAATTTAATAATTATGTATTCTTTTTCTTCAAGTCATAAGATTGGAGGATTTTCTGTATAAAGGGGACTTAAATTATCATAAAATTCAGCCCTTTGTTTTAGGGGTAAGAAAACTTATATCTAGATAGCATAAATAATTTTCACGTGGTTACACAACTTATCAACAGAAGATTATGACCAAAAAAATGGAGTAGTGAGCAAATATGAGAACCAAATCTGAGATACATATAATCACCAGTAGCACTGGGTGGGTGCAAGAATATTAAACAATATACTTCAGGTATGATTCAACTGTAACTGAACAATTATATACCTATTAAATCCTCAGGTACTGACATACCTTGACAAAATCTAAAAGACCTTAAACACCATGAAACAAAATAAAATTGCCTTGGACTGACTTGTTTTTAGTGAATCAACATTTATTTCCAAGTAACTGGTAAAAATAGTCACATAAATCAGTCTAATTTCCAATTTGTGGTTTCTACAATCCTTTTGAAAAATCAGAGCATTTTGCCACATCCGTTCTTCTGATGTTTCTATTTTTATTTAATAAATCAAATAAGTAATATTTAACACAAACTCGCCCATCTAAAATTTAAAATTGTACCTAAATTACAATTAAGTCAATAAACTTTTTTTTTTTTTTTACAAGACAACTGTTTATTTCCAAATACCAAGTGCACAGGGGGGAATCATAAGAATGATTACCCCAAATCAAGAGATTATTTAGAAATTGGGAAAAAACTTGATGCTATTGCTGTTATCAGATGCAAACACATCGCTATAAATGCTTTCATTAGAAAAGAGAGAAAACAAAGAATGAATGAATGAATGAATAAATGAACGAACGACCCAAGCATTCGATACCTATTGGAGAATGCAAGGAGATAAATAGCAAGAAACATATCATTTAGAATATATTGAGAAAAATAATTTAAAATACAGAGTGTTGCAAAAGTTGCCCCTAAAGTCACTATTCATAGGGAAAATGAGGAATCGTAGCTAAGTGTTCCTTTATTCACAAAATATTCATTAGAAAATTTAACAAAACATGGAGGGGCTGCCAAAAATATGTATACACAATTTTAAGAGATGTTATCTATGTAATACTTTTCAAAGTTGAATTAAATTACAGTACCAATGTATAATAATATGAGGTTCACTCAAAAGACAGCATTAATCAAATGAGTAGTAGTGGTACCATGCAACAGGCACGACAGTAAAAGAAAATACCAGAAGCTTGGTTTTCGTTTTACAAGTTCAAGGCCATTTTCAATTGGTATTTGAAATTCGAGAAGGGGGGAGGGACAACAATGCCAATGTGTGAGCATGCAAGAGCACCTTCAACATGCCTAACAATTGCACACATTGGTATAAGGTTGAGAGGCATGGTACTGTGTGTGATGTACACAAGGGAAAAACTGGGCGGCCTCACACAGCAACAAGCCCTCGTCTTCTGCTGTGGTGCTGGAACAGTTAACATGCTCACCATAGAAAACAAGCAAACAATGTGCAGATGAGACAGGATTTAGCAGAACAAGCATACAACTCATTCTTAAAACAGCAAAATGGAAAGTATCATCTCAAGATTATGTATATTACATGTGCTGAATGAACATGACCCGAATCAAAGGTGTATTTACACCAAGACGTAAGAGCTTACATCAGTGAGAATTTGCCAGGACGATGGGTAGGACAGAGGTGCGGCTGAGTTTTCCCTAATCTCCTGACTCAACACACCTTGACTTCTTCCTACCAGGGACCTTAAAGTATGTGGTGTACTGTAGAAAACTGGCTAGGCTAGCAGTACTTCAAGAAGAAAGTGACCAGTACTTCAAGAAGAAAGTGTATATGCAGCGATACAAGTGGACACTTTGGTCAGCATGGTCAAGCAGTAGTTCACCATAGTCAGAAGTGTCTGGATGCTGATGGGAAGCACTCTGAGCACCAGAAGTCAAATGTGACTTGTATTCATCATATTATCACAATTTCTTTTTTTTTTTTTTTTTTTTTTTTATCACAATTTCAATATTGTTTTTTTCTTTCTTAAAATATGTATACATTTTTTAGCACCCTCTGTGTTTACAAAAGTATTCTCTACACATAGTCACCTCTTTGTAAAATTTTGTAGTGAATATTTTGTAAATAAAGATACATTGAACTACAATATCCCATTTTCCCTCTGTATGGTAACTTTAGGGATGACTTTTAGGGCTCCCTATAAATTGACAAAAACATAAAGAAGCATCAAACAAAATTTATTGCACAAAGTAAAATAAGTAAGTATTAGATATTTAACATCAGTTCTAAAAAATAAATATATAGGTAGACAGGAAATAAACTAGGATGATGGTGTTGAGATTTGAATACCAAGAGAGAAAGGTTGTGGGTAATTGTTACAAAAGTCATACTATGATAATGTTTTATTTTGTTTTTTAAGTTTCAGATAGATTTTAGAAGTTGAATAAAACAAGTCATGGCTCGGGCAACTAAGAAGGCATTGGAGACTTTAAAAATTCTTTCAGTAGAGTATGGGTCAGAAAGCTGGGCTGTAAGATAGTGGGAGTCTAGGAAGAGGTATCAGAAACTAAGCAAAAGAAGCCCCAGCAGTGAAGTCAGGTCAGAATTAGGTTCTGGTACAGGTATTTTGAAGAGATTCTTGGGTCTTCAGAAAATGCATCTTGTTGATGCTGACTAAACCTGCTAAATGAGGTTGTACCAGAAGTAGATACTTGGCACAATTTTAAAACAATCTCTCCTAGGGGGTACTATTTAGATAGATACAGTAATAAAAGCCTTCAGTTACACAAAATTGGTTTCTTCTTGGATTTGATTTTCAGTGTCTTGCTAACACCAAATTCTTCTGGCCATTTGTTTCAACATTGTTTAACATTGCACTTCATCTTTAATCCAATCCAGTCCCCACTGTCCATCAGATTTCCAACAAGTGCATAAATTTTCATTAATTTAACACATAGGACTTAATAATACATAATTGTTGGAAGTTATTTAGTATTTCATTTGAAGAATGCTGCTACTTATATTTCAGATCTAAATTAAAGAACTTTGGCATAAAAACTGTCATGCCTAAAAAAAAACAAAATATGGGCAGATTGCTTTCCCTAGAAGTACACGATTTACAGTTGCTTATCTCCTAAAAATACATACTGTCACTTTCAATAATTGTTTTAAAAAGAAAATATTGTTCTGAAAGCTATAGGTAGTAATGAGGGAGAAAGTGGTTTAAAAAATTCAAAAAAGGAAAATAGTGTTCATCTCCTTTTAAGAGCTATTCAGATGAAAAATTGTTCGGCATAAGCTTGATCTATATGTTTTTCATGGTTATTAGTAGTAATGAAGATACATTAACCATATTCTCTTGATAATGCTCTAGCAGTTTCTTAGTACTGTTATCAACATGTAAATTTTACAACTGGCAATATGGGAATTTGACTAGTACATTTTTGTGTATAAAAGAGGCTAACAACATTATAACTTCTTCATATCTGTGAATTATGAATCTTGACTTGCAAACAAGCAAAACTTAAATGCAACAGAACTTCATGATAACTCTTCTTTCTACTGCCACTCACAAGCAATAGGAATGCAGGCAGGAGTGGGATATAAAGCCAGAGGTAAATGTCTAGTTAATCCAAAATTTACAAGTTTTCTTTTTCTCATTTCAACCATTTTTTTCTCAATAAACATGTATTGAGTGCCTTCTCTATTGCTGACTTTTAGTATCTATAAATTGGCAGTGCTCTACTTCATTAGGAACCATCTGAAAAATGAAAGTAAGTGGTATGTATATCCTTATGTTCACCAGGGAACATTATTTTCAATAATTTTGGAAAGATATTGATTAGTTCAAGTCTTAAAAAGATGAAACTTGATGCCAAAAGAAACATTTGAAATTTTTTTTATTTTAATTATTTATTTTAATTGTTAAATCATAGCTGTGTACATTAGTGCAATCAAGGAATACAATATGCTGGTTTCATATACAATCTGAAGTATTCTCATCAAACTCTTCAACGTAGCTTTCATGGCATTTTCTTACTTAGTTACTGTATGTAGGCATTTGTATTCTAAATTCTGTGTTTTAAATTTGATGTGTCTGTCTCCAAAGCAATGTAAGTCTTCAGTGCCTAGCTCATAACATGTAGTTCCTACCATTAGAGAAAACTTTATGGAAGAAATAGAGTTCTTTTCCTTTTATTTTAGAACCGTGGATCAATTCTGTTTTAGAGCAATATCTAGTTAGTACTATAGATATAGCTGTCATATAAAAAGAAGAATTACTGTATAAATGCTGTCAGATAGATCTAAGAAAAGGAAATGATAATAAAATTCAGTTTAATTAAAATAAAATAAGTAGATCTCTCAAAGTGGATTTTCAGTTTCCCACTTTTATGAAAAAGCATAATTATAAGCAAAGACGTTTCTATTGATGATTTGGTCAGTAAAAACACAAACTTCAGTATTGTCATGGAGTTGGCTTCCTCCTACAACTAAGACATTTAGGAAGTAATTGCTGGTTAACAAATGTTTACATGGTGCCCTCTATTTGCCAGGCACAATTATAACTGAGATGCTGGTGAACCATGGAAGGCAAAAGAGTGTGTGTAAGAGGCAGAAGAATGGTTAAGGGAGTTGACAGCTTCTGAGAGAGTCAAATAGAACAGACCTTTGGATTTTCAATGCAGGAGTCCTAGGTGACCTTGGAAAGTGGTTTTACAGCAATAGCAAAGAGGCCACAACCAGAGCTTAGTGGACCAAAGACTGAAGAAGAGAGCTTGAAGATACATGTTGTGAATAAGGAAAGAAGTGTGGTGGCAACTTAAAAGGGATGAGGGTTCAAAGGAGAAGTTAGTATGCATACATGCACACTCCCCATGGTCCTATGCTAATGGAATGATGCAATAAAGGAGAAATGATGGTGCAGGTAAGGACGCAGAAGCAACAATCTTGAAAGATCAACGGAGATGGGATTTGGATCACAGCTAGGAGAAGCTGGTCATGGCTAGAAGCAGGGCCTCTTGTCCCACTATGACAGGTGGGTAGACGCAGCTACCATTTAACAAATACTTAGAAAGCACCTACGATGTTCTAGGCGATGGCAATGTAGCATTTAACAAAAGAATAAAAGTCTTTGCCCTGATGAAACTTATATTCAAATGGAAATTGGGGGAGGTGGACAAATGATAACTAAATAAATAAGACATACGTTTGTCAGATGATGAAAAGTGCTATCAGGAAAAATAAATTAGGGAGGTGGAGAAGGAGGATATAGAGAGTGGGAATGGGGTAAATGTGGATTGCAATTTTGATGGACTGGGCACTGGACATAATGTTATGGGAAATGTACTCTCAGCCTCATCTCATAGGTGTGCCCTTCTGTGAGCACCCCAGGACTTGCCCAGCCCTATCCCACACCTTAGTAGTCTGCATCACAGGTTGTAAGTATATTTTTATCTACGCAAATTTTTGATTAAGATAATTCTTTCCTACTAGATTAGCAGCTTCAGGAAGGGGACTATGTCTCTGTTGGACAATTACATCCCCAGAGTCTAGCAGAATATTGGCACGTGATAGGTGCTGTTTGTTGAATAAATGAATGAAAAGTAATAAAGCTTTCTTCCATAAGCCATGCTTTTAAGAATCTCATTTGTTTAGTTATTCTGTGGTCACTTTTAAGTTTTCACTTCTCACTTTGCATACCCAGTGAATGGCCTTTTCCAAAGCATACAATGGAGTATGTGAAATAAAGTAATCTTCTTTTTCTTTTTCTCCCCCCCCCCACCCCCCAGGACCAATGCTAAAGGTCCTCCTCTGAATATAAATAAGGTCTCTAATAGCCTGATTAATTTTGGAAGAAAGTTGATTTCCCCAGCGATGGCCCCAGGAACCGTGAGTGATCCTGTACCAGCGGCCCAAAGTGGTAGTGCCTCCTCTGCTGTAATTCTCACCAGGACTTCAACAGAGGCCCCAAGGCATCACCTGCAACAGCAACAGCAACAGCAACAGCAGAGGCTGATGAAATCGGAAAGCATGCCAGTGCAATTGAACAAAGGTAGGAAAAAAATGCTAATAGATCTGAAGAACATGCTCATGGTGTAATGTGAAATTTCCTTATCTGCTTATGAGGAATCAACCTCTTAGAAGTAGAAATTGATGCAAAATTTATTTTTTTAATATGTTATGTTTAATCCTTTTTAAGTTGAAATATCAGATACTGCATTGTTCTTAATTAAAAGCATTTCATTAGTCAATTTGTAGAGGTTTTTATTTAACATTTATGTTCAAGTAGACTTGTGGTTTTGTCCTTTGGGTGCCCATACAGTATTGGTGGCATGAATTAACACAATACAGGACTTGAGAGCAGTTGAGTCTATTCTCTGCTAACTTTGTATAGTAACACTTCTAACTAGGAGAGAATTTGAAATGGAGATTCCAATGCCAGGGGCTTGACTAGTTCGAGCATTAATCAGCACATTGCAGTGGTTTGGCAGCAATATGCCACAAGGCTTGTGGTCTCTCATCCAGCTGCTTCACCTCTCAGGGATACAAACTAGAATTTTAAAGGTTAAAAACATCTAAACTGTCTTAAGCAGCCACAATAAGTATATGTGTCCGTGAACTAAAAGTTAGAACCACAGAACGTTAGAGTGGAGGAAACCTGCAATACCAGGGTGTGTAGCGTCTCCTGTGATAAGCGAGGGGCACTGCTGTTGGCAGCACTCCTGCTACTAGGACTCTGGTGAGCGCCTTTCTTTTTTTGTGACCTTTCCAATGCTTCACCTCCCTCGTGTACTTTATTCAGAAGAGAGCCTTTCAGGTTCCTATTCAGAATCTATCTACTCCTATTTTCCACCTATTTTTAAAATAACATAATATATTAAGACCCTCTATTCTTTTTTTTTTTTTTTTTTCTTTTTTTTTTTTTGGAGACAGAGTCTCATTTTATCACCCTGGATAGAGTGCCATGGCGTCATAGCTCATAGCAACCTCTAATTCTTAGGCTAAAGCAATTCTCTTGCCTCCGCCTCCCAAGTAGCAAGGACTACATGCACCTGCCACAATGCCCTGCTGTTTTTAGAAATGAGGTCTCACTCTGGATCAGGCTGGACTCGAACCTGTGAGCTCAGGTAATCCACCTGGCTCAGCCTTCCAGATGGCTAGGATTACATGCATGAGCCACCACACCCAGCCTAATCCCATAATAACATGATGGCACAATAAATATAAAAAGCTATCCTAAAACCTCACAAAGCCTAGCAGTCTGGGTCTAGTTAGTGTCAGAGCAAAAGTCCTGACCCAGCAACCTTCATTCATGTCTTAAAGGGATCCCTCTGTTACATCAGCATTCAGTAATAACTAGTATTGACAATAACAGTAGTAACATGATTGGCAAGAAGACCTTAAACTCTTTTTTATATACTCTTAAGAAGACTACATCGGAAATTATTAAAAATTTTAGATATGCCATCTAAATTGGTAAACCTAAGCTAAATTGACTTTATTTCCCCATTGATGAAAAATGATGAGCATTATTCAATAATGAGTGTATGTGTGTATGTCTGTATTCCTCTCTTGGTTACGTACATCTTGTTACGTATCTTTTCTATACATAGTCTTTGACTATGTGAAATACTAGATTTTGTATAATTAGTATTAAATTTTCATTAAATTATTCAATTACCTTTCATAAGAGTAGCTCATTGAAAATTCCATTCTTTTTGATACAGAGCTGTCACACATGATTTTTTAAAAAGGAGATTTTAAGTCATTAACATGTTGTAAATGTATTTTAATGCCAGGAGACTTGCCCACTTCCAGAATGGGAATGAATGTTATTTTACATATTTCTTAACTGTACTGTTTTATGGTTCTAAACAAATATGATTTCAATATTGCTTTGATAACAAGCTATAGTCACTCGTAATTCTAACTGATGACAAGCAAATGAGTCAGAGAATCTCTTAATGTTGTAGCTTAAATTTTCTGAGGAACCAAGCCAAATGACTCTAGAAATATAAAGTTGTGTCTCTAAGGAAATGTCAAGTATTAATATCACAGTAAGCGAGAAAGGAAGTGTGTGGAGATGGAACAATTGATGAAAACTAAGTCCCCAGTTATAAGGAGACAACAGAACACTTAAGCAAAGTATTTGGAACATGGATGTCACCAGGGCATTTTGTAACTAATCCCTGTGCTGAAACAAAGTAGCCTTGTTTGATGGCCCTTTTATATTTTTATTTCTGATTCCTTCTTCTCATGTTAGTCTACCAAAAAAGCTTATCTACCGTCAATATTAAAGATAAATATTGTTGCTAACGCCCCTCCCTGCATAGAGGTTTGAATAAAATAAAAGGGAAAGAGAATAGTCCGTAGAAGTAAAAGATGCTGTGGTTTGATACTTTTCCTTCACTCACCCACTGATGAACCCCAAATGGCACCCTGACACTCTCTGATCCTGTTTCCTTGCCCTAAAATAAGAGGTTTGGGTCAATCTGTAGGGAGTCTCCCAGCTCTAAATATTTATGGTTCTTTTGGTAAAAGGTATATTTAACAAGGCTACAATGAAAAATGTTTCTCCAACTTTGTTTTTTTATGCTGTTATTTCTCATAAGTATCCTGCTTTGCCATCACACTGACAAATCTGCAAGTAATAGCCGTCTTAATGGGCTGTGCTGGAAAATTTGGAAGTTGTTTTGAAAAATAGTTGTCTATAAAGATGAAACTATTTGTCTATTTGTGCTTTTCATAGATTAGTTAACTCAATTATTTGTATCCATTTGCTCATATGGGGGTAGTTAGTATTTGTAACCCAAATTCCTAAGTGTGTGCTTGAAATAAGTTCTTTAGTTTGTGTGTGTGTTGGGGGTGAGATATAGAAGAAAAAAGCCTCATAGACGTTCTCCACAATTTTCTTGATGATATTTAATATTAAAATGAGTTTTGGGACTCTATATATTAATAGGTGATTTAGAAGAAGCACAGTAAAATGGGTAGCAGGCATAGAATTGAAAATCTCCTTCAAATACAGAGAAAGTGGACATACCATTTATCAGTGAATTTAGAGTTACTTACATTATGAAAATTGGGGCCTATTTTTGCTAAAAGCTATTTATCACTTGTTTGGGATGTGTTCCTATTTATAGATTTTATTCCAGTTATAGGGCAATCTAAATGTGTACTGTTAATTAATAGGAATGATATTAAATATTATTACAACCCACCACTTTCCAGATGATCTGGCCATGCTATGAATCATAATTTTAGCAAATGGTCAGGACATCAAGGGCATGTTACTTAATTCAGAAATTGATTTTTTTACTGCTGTACATAAGGGAAGTAAATCTATTAATCATAAATTATACATAAAAAATATGGTGCTTTTTAAAAAATACTTCTTTCTGTAGCTTGTTAATCTCAAAATATCATAGGCCTTCAGATGGCATATATGCAGAGAATTATTCTGTTGACAGTGACTATACTTGGTGCTGAACTTTGTCATCCAGGAAGGAAATCAAAGAACCAAAAAGTCTTCCTTCTAAATGGTAGTTCCCCTCAAGTTTTTCACAAAATTTCCTGTTATGCTCCTTTTCTTTTCTTACTTGTGTTCTCAAAATGCACTCAGTTTTTTTTTTTCCTTCTGTTTTCTTTGTCTATATTTTTAATTGCTTTTTAATTTGAACACGTTTATTTTAAGCACTTAATATAGGTCCAATTTGTAAATAAAATCTTGCCTATGATAAATATATCAACTTAAGGGTATGCAGTTCACAGATTTATTTTTACATGTTGACATTTATAAGTACATGTGGTAACTTATGAAATCATTTCATTACTTAATATGAAGTTACATCTTATTTAGATTTTTATCTTATCGTTGAAGAAGATGGTTTCAAGTTTGGTTAAAAATAAATTTTGTCTGATATAGGAGGAAATAAATTTCAAAAGAATGCCTATTTTTACCTTGGGATAAAAAAATATTTTCAAAAAGAAAAAGAAAATATGAAATCACACTAATACTTGTAGCATTATGAAATCTCAGCAAAATCTTTTGATAGCTAACTAAAGTTTTTTTATACTCTAGACTAGTAGAAACTTGTTTATGTTTTCTTTATGAAAAACACCAAAGCTTCTTAGGAAGCACTCTAAAAATGTCCTTTAAAAATAATTAATATTAATTTTTAAGCATGTGCTTTATGTTTTGTTGTGCTATATTTTTAGTAATTTGATAAAACTATTACAATTTTGAATGTGAAAGAAGTTATTTCCTTTTTGTGAAATCTAATTATTTTTTCTTATGAAATCTAGGCGATATAGTTACAGGAAGCGATGCTCAGGTTTCTGCTCCTGTCCAGACGCTAACTGACCTCCAAGGTACAGTTACCTTAGCAATGTAGCGCCCCCCACTCCCTGTCTACAGTATTATCATTGCCTACTCCAAAACTCCATTTTCCCTTTTCCCCACCTTCTCTTCATACTGTTTTCACTTTACTACCATTTTCCAGCCACTGAGTGGCACTGTTGTTTAGAACAAAAAAAAAAAAAAAAAATCTCATTCATATCTTAGAGATACTGAAGCTGGCTGGCTATAATGTGGGTTTTGTATTAAATGTGCACAGGCGTCTTTCTTTGCAAAATGATTCACCCTATGTTTTATGGTTCTTTTAACAAATTATACTGTATGAGGCAGCCCATAGGGACTGGAATTTCTTTTCCCCCCTGTGCCAGTGTTTGACAAATTAATTGTGAAATTAGACAATATATATGCTATGATCAGGCAGAATTACTTAGATTTTACCTAAAAGAACTATAACCTAATTTTGAATTTTTTGAGTATAGCCTTAGTATTACAAATTATAGTAACATAAATTATGTTGTAGCAAATCTTCATATATTTTAACCGGCAATGGTTTAAAATAAAAAGAGAAAATTTAAATATATATATTTGTTCAAAATATAGAAAAAACTTTTTAATAAATACAAAAAAGTGATATTTATTTAAGTACCTCTTATGGAATTTTAAAAGATACATATTTAACATTGGTACCTTAATTTTTTATTATGCACTCTTTTAGAAGAAATGTGCCATAGAGTGGAGTTCTATATTAAATGGAAGCCCATGCTAACTTTAAGAATCTTCTATCCAAATTCAAACTAAAATGATAGCAATATGAATTAGCACTCATGTCATGTTTTTCTTAATCTAAAATGTCCACATAACATAGTCATGCTAATAGTACTAAAATATTATTTTAATAGTGATATGTCCTCATAATGTCTATGCTTTTAAATAAATAAACAGCAAAAAAAGGATTGTGATTAAGAGATTATATGTTGGCTTACTAACAATAGCAAAACAACCACACGAAGGCAGTAGAGGTGTTAGAGGTGTGTGTTCTCACTTCTGTATATAGTTATGTGTTTCACAGGTACAGTTTCTGTCTGTATTCTGGTAATTGAACCAGATGACCTTTGAGGGCTTTTCTAATGCAGGGATTCTGTGAAGAGCTGTTTACTCCTCTTGGTGTCTATTAAGTGGTCTACATAAAAAAGGGAAAATAGAAAAGGCTAATAATCTCCACATGATCTCTTTTTAGCTTTGCATTTAGATAAACATTAATGTTATCATTTGATATGATGAGAATTCATAAGACTTAATGTTCTTTTCCCTAAAACTAAATTGTGAGCCTCTGGGTGGCATCTGTGGCTCAAAGGAGTAGGTTGCCGGCCCCATATACCGGAGGTGGTGAGTTCAAACCCGGCCCCAGCCAAAAACTGCAAAAAAAAAAACTGAATTGTGAGCCTCATAAATAACTGTTTAACAGGTGCTTGGTTGTCCAAAGTTAAATTAGTCAATATGATATTAACTAATTTCTGTATAGTAAATCTGTAGCTTCTCTGAAAAACATGGGCTGTGGAGCCTGAGGAAAGGGAAAGCTGAGGTTACTTTGCTTATTCTGACTTCTGCCTCTATGCTATTGCTCAATCTGTTTTTTTCCTACAGACCAGAGCCATATGAGCAATGTTACTTTCTTAATAGAATTTTGAAGAGAGAGGCTATATCATTTTGTTCAAATAATTTGTGTTATATGAGTAGAATCATCTCATTCGTTTAACAAGTGTGTATTGAGAACCTACTATGTGCCAAGCTCTGTTTTACATTGGCTTTCCCTTCCCTACAGCTTTACCCTGTTGCTTGGGCATTACCTTTACTCTTTAAGCCTACATAGGCGAGAACTAGCTCTGTTTCCATTCAGAATCCCCTCTGCCTCCCACACTCTTGGCAGAGATTGTATCAATCGATGGGAAAGTTGCAGCTACTTTAATAGCAGTGAGTCACAAATAAATAGCTTTTGATCTATGGTGATGATTCTGACAATGATGAGACTATGAGAAGACATCTACCCTGATTTGAAGAAGTTACTTTTTATTTTCCTCAACATACTTCCTGAAGAGCACTAAGAAGTAGAACTAAACCAAAATAGCTAATTGTGACAACCAAAAACTTCCTATCAGATCAGTAACATTAGAAGCTGGAGAGTTTCATCATGGGTAGCAAACCTATTATAGTCCTCTATTTCAAGAACAGATGGACTTTTAATTTTAAGGAATTAAACTATTATATTTTTTTCAAATGTCTCTTTTTAAAGTAAAGAAGGAAATTTCAAGAAATGAAGTAAATATCTGTACTTTCAATGCTGCTTTGATTGCATATAGTCCTTTTTCATGAGTTTTTTTTAATCTCTGTCTTTGACTTTTAACACATAGTAGTTATATGGGTTCTAATTTTTTAAGAAAAAAACTTGAGTGTGAAGTGAGGTTCTACAATTTAGATCTATAAGTAATTTTTTAAAAAATTATTGTGAAATTTTATGAAACCAATTTATAGCTTTCATATGAAAGCTATGCCCAAATGCCCAAGAAGAAGGGGAGAGGGAGGTGAGGGGGCAGTATGGGTTGAGGGAGGGTAATCGGTGGGACCTCACCTACGGTACATCTTACAACGGTACATATGAAATTTACTAAGTGTAGAATATAAATGTTTTAACACACACAAAAAAAATTATTGTGAAGTTCTATTTTATATCTTACAGTATAGGTTGCAATCACAAAAAATATGCCACAGCAGAATTTGTTTTTCAAAAATGTAATGAGTTTCTTCAAAATTCATTTTGAAAATTTCATACCCACCACTAGAAACCTTTTTCAAGAGATATTTAGGAATTTATTCATATATCAAGAAGCTTTAAAACACAGGCACACACATGAGAAGATAATTTAGAATTTATAATAGCAGAAGTACAATCAGCCACCTATATCCATGGGTTCTGCATCTGTGGAATCAGCCAACCACAGATTGAAAATATTCAGGAAAATAATTGCTTTGTACAGAACATGTTCAGACTGTTTTTCTTGTCATCATTCCCTAAACAACAGAGTGTAACAGCTATTTACATGTTATTAGGTGTAAGTAATCTAAACATGACTAAAAGTATACGGAAGGTTGTGCATAGGTTATATGCAAATACTGCTGCTATTCTGTATAAGGGACTAGAGTATCCATGGATTTTGGTATCTGCAGCGATTTTAGAAGCAGTCCCCCATGGATACCAAGGGGCAACTGAATTTAAATATTATTATACAATGGAACATTAACAGAGAAATTTAGATTTCTTGAGTAATTTTGATAGGCATCTTTAAAATTTATTTTTGTGTATATATATATATATATATATATATATATATATATATATACACAAAAAAATATATATATATGTTATGGATGTGAATAAAAAATACATACACAGATACCATTAGATCATCAGAGTATTTTTAACTATAAAAATGGAAAAAAAGGTCAAAACTCTTCCTGCCCAGGTGATCACTACTGATATTCTTAAGGTAAAACTAACATATATATATAACATTAGACAATTTCAATTAATGAAATGTATTAAGTGAAAAATGGGGTGGGGGAACTCTATTTTCTCTCCTCCCACCTCTATCCGCCAGCCCATTTCCTCAAGGGTAATGACTTGTAACATAAGAAAAGTTTCTCATGATCCCCTCCAGGAGAGAAAAAATACTTTTTAAATTGAGGAGTAATATTTGAATCACATTAATATGATAAGAGCTCACTTGTTTGGAGGTGACTTTCCCTCTAGACCATCAAGAAGCAAGCCCTATCAGAAATGTCCCAGTGCAAATGACAAGCAGCAAATTGGTAGGATGAGGAGAGGGGGTGCCCGAGTCACCTAGAGTAGGACAGAGCAATGACAAGAAAAAGAGCTCCTCCTCACAGGAGTAAGGGAAGAGACAAAAAAAAAACAGAAAATGGTCTTTGTGGATGTCACAGTACTTGCCACTCTGGTTGTTCTTGACAAGTGATAGACCTGAAGTAGAACAAGTAGTTGCGTTCCGTTTAGTCTAATCACTTTAAGGCAGAGAAATACATGTAAAGTGGATTTGGGGAAGCATCAATTAGCTGAAATGCATTTTTGTGGAAGGCCTGTTCCAAAAGACATTGAATAAATGAGTTGTTTTTGGACTGAGAACAAAATCAGAATTTGCCCTTTACTTTCAAAAGGTTTCATTCCATTTTTCTTTTATCTAATTTTAGGTTGCATTTACTACAGCCCACTTGTCATAGCGTTTATTAGGAGACAAAGTGGTGCGGTTTTGCCTAGCCTGAGCTCTGCATTTGGGCCTGGCTTTGAATCCTCCCTCAGCACTGCTGATGACCTGAGGAGGGTCCTTAACATCTCACTTGTAAAGAGAGAGTAAGAGCAGCTACTTGGAGGATTGTTGCAGGGCGGTATCACAGCATCTGCCCCACCATGAGGGCTCTAGGGGCTACCTCCTCAGGTAGTGATGGTGATGTAATACCATAAACACGTTTCCCTCAAACACCTTATGATTTGATTCTGGCTTTCAGAATCAATTTATGAAAGATGACCACCTCTGTCGTTCTTTTCTTAGTTATCACTTCCGTAATCTAAAAACACATGTTTGCATGCAAATACCCAACCCAACAGAGTTTGACTTCTGCGATAAGCCTGGACTCTATTCTGGGGTCATCAAGTGCAAGCTGCTCCCATTCACTCTCTTGTAGCACCAAGATGTGTCTTTATGAGTAGACATCAGCCTTCTTGCTCTGTCATTCAAGTCTGCAAGGTAACAAACTATTGCTAGATAGGGGCAAGATGTCTCTTTTCTCCTGGACACTATATAAAATCAAGGTCCCCTTTCTGTGACCACAACACTGCGTTCCTGGGATTTTTCCTTTCTGTTCGTCTGGGCTATATTTCCCCATCAAGCTCCTCTTTTCAAACCTCCTGGCCTCCTGAACATTTTGCGTTTTCATGTCCAGTGTCCACCTCCTCAGTTGGTTTCAAGTCTACTGGGGTTCTTCCTATGTATTTGGTATTATACATAACACTCATTCTTACTTCCCTCTGAGTTTAATAAGAGAAATTTATGAAAATATGGCTTATGGGACATGCTGGAAACTTAATATTATTTCCCTTCCTCTTCCCTTCCCTCCCAGCCCCACAGGACATAATACATCATTACTGAGTGTTTCGGAGGGAAAGAGAATGAAGAAGCACACAATATACTTAGATATAGCAAAGTCTAGTCCAACAGTTCACTATGCAATTTAGAAAAAAAGATACCTCTTTTTGGCAGATGAAGCTCTCACCAGAGGACCTGACTATACACACAGAGCGTGGCCTGGATTTCAGTGGGTCTGCCAGGCAGTCTTACGTGAGGCATATATGATGTTCCTTTGCCCAGAGCCAGTGAAGTCTGTGAGAGATCTCTGAGAATTGCAGCCAGTGTCCCACCAGAAGACCCGCAAATGTGTAACCAGAGTACTGCGTATTGAACTATGTGCTCTAGATGTGGAAGCCACCATTATGCCTTCCATTAGAATGGTTTGTGTCTACTGAGAGTATATGCTAGGCACACGCTAAACCCTTTACATTATCCTTTTAGGACACATGGCCACTTGTAGATGAGAACTGTGGCTTGTCAAGAGTCAGTGACTCCTTCAACACCACACAACTAGATATACACTGAGTTTATACTCAAACCAAGACACCATGTAGTGGCTTGTGGAATTCTCCCCTGTAAACATCTCAACTCTGCCACCACAGCCATTATTTAAGCCCGTGTAATCTCTTTACTGGGCCAGTGGAACAGATGCTTCACTTAATCAAGCCCTCATAATCCTCATGCTACCAAACTGCTTAAAATCTGTAGTAACTCATATCATCCACCAGTAAAATAAAATCCAAAGTCCTTAACATAAGAACCAGGAGCTCTTCTTGATCTGGTAGACCCTCAATCTGGCCTTATCATATCCCTGTCCCCCACTACTCAGGGCTGGATGACCAAGGGAGAGATTAACCTAACGTTTAGGGTGCCAGTAACTTTTAGAAAGAATTTGATACTTAATCTTATAGTCCCCCAAAAGCCATTGAGTTAGTCATCTAATTTTTAGAAAAGCATTCTGTTGAACTTAATCTTTCTTTATACTTTGGAATGGGTACCATTTTCAATTACACATTGATGGCAGGGAGTAGCAGAAGTTTTAATCAGGTTCTGATTGACCTAAATGTTCCCAGTGCAGTAGTCCAAAAGCCTTTGTAAATACTGTGTTCTCTGCCAGGAATAATCCGTAAATAATCCTCCTTGAGCTGCCCGCTACCCCAAGTTATAAGATTTAGCTCACATCTCTAATTGTCTGAGACAAGAACGGACTTTCCCACTTCCTTATGGGCTTGCAGAGTGTGGTTGTTTGTGCTTCCACGTTTGCTCTTGTCACATGGGGTTGTAGCTGGGTGTGTGTAGAAATTTGTATTTCTTTTGTACAGCTATTTTGGGAGATTTTTAAGAGCCCATTTTGCGGTCATTCTCCCATTCCCAGTGCTAGACCGAGCTTTCTGTAGGCATTTCCTAAGATCAGTAGGCATAGGACATGTTCAGTAATGAATGAAAGACTACATGCATGTTTTAATACATGTGTACCTCAAACAGCTTAAGAATGAGCTTATATTTAATATATTTAATAATACCTCATAAAATAAATTAATTCTAAATAATTTTCTTGGTTCAGAAATGCCAGGAAAAAATCCACAGTCTCTTGTATAAAATGATATAGTATTTGCATATAACCTACATACATCTTCCCATATACTTTAAATCACCTCTAGATTATTTATAATACCTAATACAAGTGCTGTGTAAATAGTTGTTATATAGTATACTACATTTTTAAATTTGTACTGTTGTTATTGTATTGTTATTTATTTTCCTAAATATTTTTTAACATAGGAGGTTGGATCTACAGATGCAGAACCCAGAAATATTTCAGCAGACTATACTCTGTTACACCCTGTGAGAGCATACTCTGTGGACTCCATTTTCTTATGGTCTAAATGTTTGTGTTGTCAAAGGCACAAAAATGTTAGTGAGCTACTAGCAATTTCTATAATTGAGAACAAACATAGGTTTTTGTGTGATATATAGATATAGGTCAGTTTCTTTATTACCACTACTATATATTTGAAATATGATCATTCAGAGATAAATTCTGATAAGAGCTGACCTTAATATGATCACTGAAAAGGAAGTTTGTTATGCAGAATAATAACTACAGAACCTATGGGCATTATTGCCCCTCAAGGAAATAAAATTGCTTTCAGGTTCTTTCAGGATTGTATACTTAGTTATTCTCACACCATAAATAATTGATAAGCTAATTTGTTAAAGTAGGCACTCTGAAAGTTTCTCCCAAAAACATCATTACCATTTTTTTGTTACAATAGTTAATGCCTTCATGTTTTGAAAACATTCGGAAATTTAGACTATTAATTGGTTTATACCTGTGCTATCCAGTACTATATCCCCTAGCCACATGTGTCCTCTGAAATATGTCTGTGAGCATAAAATATGCAGTGGATTTTGAAAACTTACTGAGAAAAAAAATGAATGTAAAATATGTCAATTTTTTTTTTGTTTTGATTACATTTTTGACTGATAATAGGATGAACTGAGTTAAATAAGATAAATTATTAAAAGTAATTTCACTTTTTTTACTTTTTAAATGTGAATACTAAAAAAATTAAAGGTATTTATACCATTATATTTCTGTTGAGCAGCATTGGCATATACAGTCCTCTTCCAGGTACTCCAAATTGGATGTCTTCAGACTTTTGTTTTAGCTCCACAACATGCAGGTACTGTGCTAGCTTTTCACCAACAGGTGAAATCTGACCTTCGTCATTCAAGTAGGACACATCAGCTAATTTTCGTTCCTTGAAAAGGCCATATATCTAAAAATTGGGCAGGAAGGCCTATTTCCAATTTTTTTCTTTTTTCTTTTTCTTGGAACTTTGAATAATAGCTTCTTGGAGTCCACCTCCAGGATATAGAAATTAATCATATGTATTGGCATGATCTTTTAAGTTTAGACAACTCAGGTTTAACTTACGATGTTTCTAACTGTATACATAACTCTAGGTTCCTGGACAAGTAAATTAAACTTCTGAGCCTTAATTTTCTCATAAATAACCACTCATTAGGATTGAATAAGATAATATATGCAAAGGTCTAGATACGCACATGGACAAATATTTTGCAAATACCACATTGCTGTACTGTATTCTAACTTTCTGATTTCATTTACTTTGGGTAGGCAACTAGGGAAGTATAAATATAGAGAAGGTTGGAGAAAAAAAATGAATAATACTCAGCTACAATACACATAAAATCTGGAATTGAAGAAAAGACTTTTTGGTTTTATTATAATCTGAACATGGAAACAATTGATTTGTATAAACTGGGAAAGCTTCTGAGGATATTTTTAATATTACTGTAATTTCTTTTAAATGGAAAAATTCTCCAACAGATTTACATAGAATTTTACTTATATATTGTAAATTTCATAGAAATAGATATATATAATGTATACCCCTACCTTATTTCAAAAAGTATTCAAGGCAACTAAAATTTTGTAAGATTTAATAGACATAACTGCTCACAACAGGTATAATCTAAAATTCTAACTTTTTCCAGGAGTATCATAAAATATAATGCTTCCACCTGGAATTTTAGATTAATTCAAAATTTGAACTATAATGTCAAATAGTGAGAGTCTAGAGATCATAAGTAGAGTATAATAATCAAAGGAGTAATACAGAAAATTTGCTGGAGCTGAAGAAAAATATTGGCCTGGAGACTGAAAAAAATCCCACAAGTAGGATGAAAGTAAAAAAGACTTATCTCTAGGAACCCCAAATAAGATATATAGAACTACAAGAATGAAGAGGAAACTCTTCCCAGAGAGAATAATTAAAAAAGAGAGAGAAAGGTTTTTTAAAATAAGATAATCATCAGATATACATCAGGCTTCTTACTAGTAAAATTGAAGGCCAGGGACACATGCGTTCATTTTCGAAGTTATGGAGAAAAAAAAAGGTTTTGAACCAGAATCTTATTCTCAGCCAAACTAGCATTCAAATGGGAAGATAAAGTAAACATTTAGGACATGCAAGAAGTCAAATCTGTCAACAGACTTGGTTGACAATAGTTAGTTATTTTTTACACACACGTATCTGCCACTTATAAGTGTAAATAACTCTTGAATTAATAAGGACATTAAAAACAAAATAACAAATGTTTTAAAAGTTTATGATAATGAGAGCGCCAAATACCAAAGAGAAATGAAATAATTCTTAGGGTATATTCAATTATTAGAAAATGAGAAAAACTGTAAGATATCTAAACAGACAATTTATAAACAAAATACAAGGAAAGAAAGTAATGAATGGGGATAAAAGAAGAGATTAATAGTATGTAATAAAACAGAGTGCATCAGTGAAAATGAAAGATGATTCTTTAAAAACTGTGACGTAACCCAAAAGTTCAGTAAGTCTAATCAAGAATAAATGAGATTCATGGTGCGTGACCCATCCCTTGGAGGTGGGACACAATTATAAGAGGAAATTTAACAAATGCTATCAGTGTAACCTAATTCTTTGTACCCTCAATGAATCCCAAACAATAAAAAAAAAAAAAATTTCTTTCCAAAGAATAAATGAGAGAAAAACACTAACACAATCAAAGTAAGAATTATGACATAAATTAAGATGCAGAAGTGGGATGTTTTCTATAATTATAAGAGACTACTACATACAACTTCATAAGTTGAAAGTCTAAACAAAATTGTATGCTGACATAAAAAAATTACCATAAACTCAGTGGCTTAGACAATACCAATTTATTATTTAACAGTTCTGTAGATCACAAGTTTGACACAAGTTTCACCAGACTAAAATCAAAGTGTCAGGAGGCTTTGGGGGAAAATACATTTCTTTGTCCATTTGTGATATTGACAGAATTTAGTTCCTTTTGACTATGGGACCAAGGTCTCCATTTCCCTATTGGCTGTCAGCTGAGGATCATCTCCAGCTTCTAAAGGATGCCATTTTTTTAGCCTATATCTCCATTTCTCCATCTTCAAAGCTAACCCCAAGTCAAATCACTCTCATGCTTCAACTATCTCCTTTTTCTTTACTCGCATCTCTGACTTATTCTGCCTTCCTCTTCCACTGTAAATACTTATATGATTTAGATTTGCCCACTATGGTAACCCAAGATATTCTCTCCATCTCGAGGTCCTTAACCTTGATCACATCTGCAAAATCTCTTTTGCTGTATAAGATAAAAAAATTCATGGACTGTAGGACTTAACATCATAAGCATTACTCCACCTGCCATATGCTTTTTTTAAGGAAGATGTGAAGGATCAAAACAGACCCAAGAAAAAGTAGCAATCTCTGAAAGAGGAGAAACACAGGGAAAAAAATCCCAAGTCATAATAACAATGCCTTTTACAAGCCATTAGACTCTTTTTCTACCATATGAGGAAACAAGAAGTCAGCATTCTGAACTGCCAGAGCACCAGAACTTCAGCACAGTGAGTTCTAACCAACACAGACACATTGAGTCTTGCAGGCTGGACAGTCTAAAATCAGGTGCTGGGAAGAGTGGAGTAAAATGGCCAAATAGAAATCTCTGGTGGTCATCCATTCACACAAACACTAAATTCAACAACTATTCATGAAAGCAAACGCCTTTAGAAGAACCAAGAATCAGGTAAGCAGTCGTACTACTTGGTTTGAACACTGTATCAAGGAAAGAGGAACTTAATGCACGAAAGACAATCTTGTGTTGCCTACACCATCCCTTCTCCATCCCCCGGAAGTGTCACACCAGCATGCTGAGAGGAGAGAGAATCTGTGTGCCTAGGGAAGGAGAGTGAAGTGATGCCAAGACTTTGTGTTGAATCCCAGGGCTGCCCAGGCAAAGGGAAACACAGCATAGGGCAGAATTCTTCCAGTCCTACAAATGGGCCATTTAGACATGCTTAGCCAAAGAGAAATTATCTGCCCAGAAACCCAAGGTCCTGCTAGCTCACCACCAGATGACAAAAAGCAGCTTGGGGCCTGGACTATATTTGTGAGATAGGCCACAAAGGCTGCAGTCCTTGGCCAGTTCCTGTGGCTGTGCTGGCTCAAAGCCAGCAGACTTGGAGTGCACAAACCCAGTGAGAAATGCATCAGCGCCTCTCAACAGCAGAATTGACCAAGCAGGAGAAAGAATTACTGAGCTTGAAGACAGGCTATTTGAAAATACATAGTCAGAAGAGAAAAAAAAATCAAAACGAGTGAAGCATGTCAGAACTAGAAATAGCTTCAAAGTGGTAAATATAAGAGTTAATAGCTGCAAAGAAGAGGTAGAGAAAGAGGTTGGGACAGAAAGTTTATTTGAAGAAATGAATAAACCCAGAGAAAGATATCAATATCCAAATATAAGAAGGTCATTGAACACCAAGCAAATTTAACCCAAAAAAGGCTACCTGAAGGCATTTAATAATCAAGGTCCCAAAAGTCACTGATAAAGAAATATCCTGGGCAGCGCCTGTAGCTCAAAGGAGTTGAGTGCTCAAAACAGGGCACCAACCCCATATACCGGAGGTGGTGGGTTCAAATCAAGCCCCGGCCAAAAAAAAAAAAAAAAAAGTCCTAAGAAATGAAAGAAAAAAGAAGAAAAATAACATACATAGAAGCTTCAAACATTTGGCAGCAGACTTCTTGGTGGAAACCTTACAGGCCAAGAGAGTGTCATGATACATTCAAAGTGCTGAAGGAAAAAAGTCTTACCCCTACAATATTATATGCTGTAAAAATATCCCTCACACTAAAAGGAGAAATAAAGACTTTCCCAGACAGACAAAAGCTGAGGGATTTAATCAACACTAGACCTGTCCTACAGGAAATAAAAAGGAGTTTTTCAATAGGAAAGAAAAGGATGTTAATGAATACTAAATCATTTGAAGGTATACAACTACTGGTAACAGTTAAGTGCACAAACGCAGAATATTCTGTTGGTACAATTGTGGTATATAAACCACTTAAATCTTGAGTAGGAAGCATAAAAGGTAAACCTATCAAAAATAACCACAACAACTTTTTTGAAAGATAGTATAAAAAGAAGTATATCAGTAGATAAAGAAAATGTGTGTGTGAAAACAATAAAACGATAAAAAGCAGGGTGGGGAATGGAGTTAAATGGTAGAATTTCTATTAAATTTCTCTCTGCTTGCTTATAAGCAGAGATGTTAGAGGCTTAGAATAATTTGTTATAAAATATTTTTTGCAAGTCTCAAATCTAAAAACCTTCAGCAGGTACACAAAAAATGAAAAGCAAGAAATTAAAACAAACTGCACAGCAAAAGATCACTTTTAATAAAGGAAAACAGGAAGAAAGTAAAAAAGAAAAGACCACAAAACAACCAGAAATCAAATAATAACATGGCTTTAGGAATTCCTTACTTCTTAGCAATAACATTAAATCCAAATGTACTAAACTTTTCAATCAGAAGACATGGAGTGGCTTAATGGATTATAAAAAACAAGAGCCAACCATATGTTGTCTACAAGAGACACACTTCACCTATATAGACTGAAAATAAAGGCATGGATAAAGAAATTCCATGTAAAAAGCAGGAACAGATATACTTCTATCAGATAAAATTAATTTCAAGACAAAAAACTATAAAAAGTTAGCCAAGCGTTGTGATGGGTGCCTGTAGTCCCAGCTACTTGGGAGGTTGAGGCAGGAGAATCACTTAAGCCCAAGAGTTGGAGATTGCTGTGAGTTGTGACACCACGGCACTCTACTGAGGGCAACATAGTGAGACTCTATCTCAAAAAAACCTGTAAAAAGAGACCCCAAAAAATGTCTTTACATAATGATAAAGAGGTCAATTCAGCAAGTAGATGTAACAACTCTAAATACATAGACACCAACACTGGAGCACTCAGATATATAAAGAAAATATTATCAAAGCTAAAGAGAGAAATAGACCACAATACAATAATCATTGCAAACTATAATACTCCACTATCAGTACTGAACAGATCATCCCAATAGAAAATCAACAAAGAAACATTTGAGGTAACCTGTACTATAGATCAAATAGACCTAATAAACATGTACAGAACATTTCATTCAACTACAGAATACCCATCCTTCTTCTTAGTTCAAGGATCATTTTCAAGGGTAGACCAGGTGTTAGCCACAAAACAAGCCTAAAAAATTTTTTTTGTTTTAATTAAAATCATGGCTGGGTGCAGTGGCTCATGCCTGTAATCCTAGCACTCTGGGAGGCTGGGGAAGTGGATTGCTTGAGCTCACAAGTTGGAGACCAGCCTGAGCAAGAGCAAGGCCTATCTCTACTTAATATTATAGAAAAACTAGCAAGGCATCCTAGTAAGCAGCTGTAGTCCCAGATACTCAGGAGGCTGAGGCAAGAGGATCTCTTGAGCCAAGAGTTTGAGGTTGCTATGAGCTATGACTCCCTGGCACTATACCAAGAGCAATGGAGTGAGACTCTGTCTCAAAAAAAATAAATAAATAAAATTGATATCATGTCAATTAAAGTTGTTTTCTGCCCATAAATGCAATTAAACTAGAAATCAATAACAAGAGGAACATTGGGAACTATACAAAAACACATGGATATTAAACAATATGCTCTTGGATGGCCAGTGAGTCGATGAAGAGATTAAGAAGGAAATTTAAAAATTTCTCAAAACAAATAAAAATATAAACAACTTATCAAAATGTATGGGATACAGCAGAAGCAGCAACAAGAAGGAAGTTTATAGCAATAACTGCCTATATCAAAAAAGAAGATAGCTCCAAATAAGCAACCTAATGATGCATCTCAAAGAACTTGAAAAACCAAGCCTAGAATTAGTAGAAGAAAAGAATAATAAAAATCAGAGGAGGAATAAATGACATTGAAGACTTAAATATAAAACAAGAAACAAAACATTGAAAATTCTTGAAGAAAATGTAGAAAAAACTCTTTTAGACATCAGCCTAGGCAAAGAATTTGTAACTACAGCTTCTAGGCTTTGATGGTCTCTCTCTCTCTTACTCTCGCTCTCCTCTGCTTCAGTATCCCACATTACGGGTTGTATTCTTCAGGAAACAGACCTTGAAATGGAATTAGAAGTGCTTTAAAAAAAAATTAAATATTATTGAGGAATAACATGTAAAAGCAAAAGAGGAAATAGGATTGAGCAGAGAGATGGTAGCAGACCTAACAAAGTCTCTGCTAGTTCAGCCAGGAACTCTGCAGACAAGATTTCCTATTTGAGAAGTCCTGTCTTGAGTGGCAATGGGTAGGGCCTCTACTACCAGTCACTAGCTGAGGAGAGCATCAACTTAGTTCAAAACCTGAGGTAGATCCTGAACAATCTTAAGAGCTGGAAGCTGTCAGCTAACCCTATTCTTGAGGCAACAAGTTTTTCTTTAAAAGGGATAGATCAGTACTTCCAAGTCTGTCCTACATCCTTGTTAAATGTGCCTTGACTCTCTTCCCACCCAGGGGAGAGGTAATAGCTCTCTCTTGAGAGAGATAACATTTTTATTACCATTCTTAGTTTATTGTTTGTCCTATCCTCCCCCCCTAACTTCTGAACTCTTAGAAGACAGAAACTCAATGTGAATCCCTAATAACTTATACAGAGGAGACTTCAGTATAATAAAATTGTCTTGAGAGCAAGGAAAGTCAAGGACTTCAGGGACTGGAAATAGATAATTACTAGTCCACCTATATTATAATAACGTTTTTTGTACATGGTGACCCAAGATTGGAGATTACTCTGAAAAATCCATTGTTATCTACTTGATTTTCTTCCTACCTCTGGCTTCTCCTTTTCGGTCAGCTATGCCACTTTCTTATGCTGTCTGTTACTTTTAAACTTTAACATTTCGCCGGGGCCAATCTTTGGATGTAACCCCTTTTCTATCAGGCGTCCTCAAACTTTTTAAACAGGGGGCCAATTCACTGTCCCTCAGACCGTTGGAGGGCCGGACTATAGTTTAAAAAAAAAAAAACTATGAACAAATTCCTATGCACACTGCACATATCTTATTTTGAAGTAAAAAAACAAAGCGGGAACAAATACAATCACACCGCCTCATGTGGCCCACGGTCCGCAATTTGAGGACCCCATTCTAGCCCTTCTCCATTGATGATCTCATGACTCTAAATACACTCTGTATGCCACTGACTTCCACATTTATATCTCCAGCTAATATCTCTCCCCGAAATCCAGACTACTTCCCCACTACCTGCATGACATCTCTATTTAGATATCTGACTAGACACCTAAACTCAACCATTATAAAACTAAACTGATGATCTTATTCCTAAAACCTGCTCGTCCTTCATCTCCCCCACTTTAGTAAGTGGCAGGGCCATCCTTTTTCTTGCTTAGATCAAAAATCCAGAGTTAAATGTGATTTCTTTCTCTCATACCTCTACTGGGTTCATCTGTAAGTCCAGTTTTTGTTGATAATCTGACTTCTCATATCAGAATGAATCTGATCATTCTAGGTACTTAGATTTTTGCAGTAGCAAAAATTGGTTTGCCTGCTTTTGTCTTTATTCCACTTCCCATGCTCCAACTTCTCCTTCCTCCTCCTTCATCTCTCCAATTCTGTCCTCAACACAGCAACCACAGTGATTCTTTCAAAATGTAAGTTGGATCATGTCACCATTTCTCAAACCCTCTAGTTGTGTTCTGTGGTTTCTCATAGTAAAAGTAATCAAAATCATCTGCATATCCCAACATATTCTGATCCCCTGCTTGCTTCCAAACCTGACCTCCTGTCCTCTCTCTTATTCTTATCTTTAGCCATACCGTCCACCTTGCTATTCCTGAACATATGAAGGCCATTGTAAGGCCATTGAACATATTAAGACCATTGTACTTGCTGTTCTGTCATATTTTCTTCAAAGCTGGTTCTTTACCTTCTTCAAATTTTTGCTCAAATTTAGTTCTCATTGACACCTTCCCTGACCAGAGAGAAGAATAAAGAGGTTATAGACTTTTTAAATCTTACTAATATAATATGCAGCATAATAGTTTCTGGTTTCAATAATTAAGGAATGATTCCATTAGTAAGGAAAAATCCAGTCATTTAACCATTGATCTCCGAAAATTAGACTTTTTAGTCTTTCTTTTAAATGTATATGTGCAGTGCTTGGACTGTTGAAGTTTAAATTACATATGGAAAATTAGAATGATGCTTCACTATTTTTTAAAAAGTTGGTCACTATTCTAAGACATTAAAATTGCATATATAGTATCATTATGTTAACAGTGTCATCAAGGTGGTCTCAAAATGGGTCATGATTAATTAAAAGCAGTAGATTCAGTAGCTTAGTGAAAGTCTGGTGTTTCATTATCACTACTTAATTTTCCTTACAGGGCAAAGTTCTAAAAACATCAGTTCATCTCCAAGCATTGAGAGTTTGCCTGGAGGAAGAGAATTCACTGGCTCCCCACCTACATCTGCTACTAAAAAAGATTCCTTTTTTAGCAACATCTCCCGTTCTCGCTCACACAGCAAAACTATGGGCAGAAAAGAATCTGTAAGTATTTAAGGATAATTTTCTTTTTATTTTTCATTTTCTTCTAAAGTGCTACATTTTTGAAAGCTTCTTTAGTGCCCAGTTTTACAAAGATCTTAAAACTGTTATGGATAAAGTGAATTATTTTATCAAAAAGATCTTAATTATTATAATTTAGCAACATTTTAAAACTATGACCTATGTATTACACTAGGGGGGAAAGTAGCATCAATTTATAAGTTAAATCTTATACAAATCTCAATCCTTTTCTCCTCTACAAATGCCTTTTTTTCAAAGCCTATATTTTCTTATAAAGCTTAACAAATAACATTACAATGAATAAAAAGAACATAGGAAGGTCATTGTAAGGCCATTGGACATATTAAAGCCATTGTCCTTGCTGTTTATACTTAAGATAAATCAAACTGTTTTTTTCTATTTTAAGTATGTCTTGAAAATTAAAAATTATTGTTTTATCATTTATTTTAAAAAGCTATACAAGTTACAAATTATGGTATTTTGATAGTTCTGTAAGATCCTTGGTATACATTTCTCAAAAGGACATAACTAAGACATATTTTCTTTTAGGCCTTTTCTTATATTCAATTGCTTTAAAAATCTGGTGGTATCTGAAATTATTGTTTCGTTTTGTTTTTTCTATTAAATCATAGCTGTGTACAATAATGTGATCATGGGGCACCATACACTAGTTTCATAGACTGTTTGACACATTTTCATCACACTGGTTAACATAGCCTTCCTGGCATTTTCTTAGTGGTATCTGAAATTATTGTAAGCCAGCTTCAATTTTAACCACATTTTATAACAGTCATGCATTGCTTACCAATGGTTGTAAGTTCTAAGAAAATATCATTAGGCTATTTTGTCATACATAGTATAAACATTATAGAGTATACTTGGGCTATATGGTATAATCTGTTAATCCTAGGCCACAAACATGTAGAGCATATTACTGTAAGGAATACTGTAAGTGTATCTAAATGCAAAAAAGGCACAGTAAAAATACAGTATAAAAGATAAAAAATGGTGTACTTGTATAGGGCACTTACTATAAATGGACGCTGTGGGACTGGAAGTTACCCTAGGTGACTCAGTGAATGAGTTGTGAGTGAATATGAAGGTCTCATACATTACCATACACTACTGTAGGTAGACTTCATAAACATGGTATACTATATCAATTGATTGATTGAGACAGAGTTTCACTCTGTTACCCCAGCTTAGAGTGCTGTGGTGTCATAGCTCACAGCAACCTGAAACTCTGGGGCTCAATTGATCCTCTTGCCTCAGCGTCCCAAGTATCTGGGAGTACAGGCCCAGCTAATTTCTCTATTTTTAGTAGAGATGGGGTTTCACTCTTGCTCAGGCTGATCTGGAGCTCCTGAGCTCAAGTAATCCACCTACCTTGGCCTTCCAGAGTTGTGGGATTACAGGTGTAAGCCACTGTGCCTGGCCTGGCCAAGTATGCTAAATTTACTAAACAAGCTATACTAAGTTTATTTAAAAGTTAGGTCTTGGGGCAGCGCCTGTGGCTCAAGGAGTAGGGCTCTGGCCCCATATACTGGAGTTGGTGGGTTCAAACCCAGCCCCGGCCAAAAAAAAAAAAAAAAAACTGTAAAAAAATAATAATAATAATAAATAAATAAATAAATAATAAAAGTTAGGTTGTTTTTTCTTTAATAACAAATTGACCTTAGCTTAATATATTTTCCTTTATAAACTTAATTTTTTTAACTTTTTGACTATTTTGTACCAACACTTAGCTTAAACATTGTGTTTCAAGCTTTCTGTTTTTGTAAATATTTTTTTCTGTAAGCTTATACAATAAACTTTTTCTGTTTTTTAAGCCTATTCTTAAGCTTATTCTATAAGCTTTTTCTGTTTTTTTTAAATGTGTTATTTTTAGAGTTTTACCTTTTAAACTTTTTTGTTAAAAACTAAGATCTAAATATATTAGGCCAGGCTTACAGGGGAGCAGGATCTTCAGATCTGCATTGTACCTCCACATCCTGTCCCACTGGAGGGTCTTCAGGGACAGTAACAGGTGTGGAGCTGCCATCTCCTATGATAATAATGCCTTCTTTTGTAATACCTCACAAAGGACCTGCCTGAGGCTGTTTTACAATTAACTCTTTTTTTTTTTTTTTTTTTTTTTTTTTTTTTTTGGTGGCAGTTTGGCTGGGGCCGGGCTCAAACCCACCACCCTTGGTACATGGGGCCAACGCTCTACCCACTGAGCCACAGGCACTGCCATACAATTAACTTTTTTTTATAAGTAGAAGGAATATGCTCTAAAATAGCAATAAAAAGTGTAGTATAATAAATACGTAAACCAGTAACACTACTTATTAAGCATTATTTACCGTACATAATTATATGTGCTATACTTATACATGACTGATAGCAAAGTAGGTTTGTATCACCACAAACATGTAATATGTTGCGCTAGGATGTTATGACAGGAACAGTGTCACTAGAAATGTGTTTAGCTCCTTTATAATCTTATGGGGCCACTGTCATATATGTAGTCACTGTTGACCAAAACATCATTATTGGGTACATGACTGTGGTTTACCACCTAATACTATAATGTGAAGATCTCATCTGCTCAATAGAAGAGGATACAGATTTAAAGGTAATACAAAAAATGATTTAGCTATAACTCAAATGGTCCTAAATTACAAATCAACTCTACAACCTCTGAGGGATAATTATTTAAGGTACATAAATATATTGCAATATCTGTCTATATGCCTTCGTATGTCCTTGAGCAAGATACTTAGCTTCCTGGTGTTTCAGCCACCTCATCTGCAAACATATTTTGCTTAAGACTTTACTACTATGTGTTCCCTTGGGATCCCTTCCAAAGTGTGATTCTGTAGTATATAAAAGAGCCAAACAGACCTTTAGCTTAAAGATGGCACCTTAGTGTAAGCATTTGGTGCTGATTCCTTCTAATACTGCAAGGAAAATAAGAGTAAAGATAAACCCTCAAAGAGTTAGAAAACAAGAGAGAAGACAATAGAAACAAAATTCTGTCACTTGGAAAACATGTGACAAAGGGTAACTGAATGGTGTAAACAATGGTGTCCCAGAGATGAGGCTAGAGTAGAGACATTCAGGCCAGGTTTATTGAAAGGGGACAGCCTGCCTGGGAAGGGCAAATATGGTGGCTGCGCTCAGGGGTAATTAGAGACCCCTTTTATATGGGGACAGGGTGGACAAATTGAAACAGCTTGTCCAGAGGGCTTGGGGAGTTAGGGTCCTTTGGAGCAATTTCTTTGGCGGGTGGGGCTAACTAGGTCCTTTGGTAAAGAGCAAAGAAGGAACTTGATTTAGATTGTAAAACTCTTCAGACGCTCAGCAACTGGAAATGAGGATGAACATGGAACTGAAGACATGAAAACTGGTCTGAAGTTTCTTGAAGAAGAATTAGATTACCCTCCCTACATTAGCAGAAGGCTGGCGATTTAATTCTCTCAAAAGTGTAAAATAATCTGCGAACTGAGAGCGATCAGGCACATTCCAGTATGGGACTACCCAACTGGAAAGGGGGTGATGAATTTATTTAACAGCTAAATTTGAGAACCCCAAGCCTCCCCCACTTGCCTCCCAGAGTACCAGTATGTAGAAGCCTCCAGGCAGGAGAGGCCTTCCTAAGGCTAAAGGCACACACCCATAAATAATAAATATACTCACCTTAGGGATTTTCCAAGGAAATAGCCAATTCACTTTACACTGGACCAAAGTATTAACAAGATCCATTCAAACATAGAATTTCCTCTTAGCTCTTTATTTCACACTGTTTTATATGACCAAGACAGCCATGAATCACGAGACACTTAACAGACAGCATCTGATATAAACATAGCAAAAAGCACCTGGGAGGAAACAAGGCTATGCAGGACAAGAAAATGTCAGGGAAAATGTATAAGTCATTCAGAGAACAAGAAAAAAGAGCTATTAGAAGTTAAAATACGACATCTAAAATGAAAAACTCAACAGAAGAGTTGTAAGAAAATATAATATAAAACTGAAATAGAAGAGAAAAAAGTATGAGAGAATTAGGGCACTGACCCAGGAGGTTCCAAATTTTAAAAAATAGGAATTCCAGAGAGAATAGAGAAAATAAAGGAAAAGAAGTAAGCAAAAATACAATTCTGAAATGTTTCCACTAATAAAAGACCTGAGTCTTGGATTGAAAAAGTCCATAGAATGTCACATGCAAATAAGAACAAATCTTAAGCTTAGAGAGCATTGAAAAAGTTCAGAACTCCAGGAACAAAAGAATCTTATAGACTTGTATAGCTGAGGAAAAAGAAAGATTTCCAACGAAGATTCAGGAATTAGTATAACTATAGACTTCCTCGTAACAACACCAAAAGCAAGACAATGGAACAATACCTTCAGAGTTTCGAGACAAAATTACTTCGAACCTAGATTCAACATTTAGCTAACGTAATAATTAAGTTTGAGGGTAAACTAAAGCTACTTTCAAACATTTAAAGAATCAAAAAAATTATTCCCATGTACCCATTCTGAGAATCTACTGGAGGAGGTACTCCGCAAAAATGAGGGCATAAACCAAGCAGGAGAGGAATGGATAAGAACTAGGAATAGACAGTCCACAGCATGATGAAAAGATTGCCTGGAATGATAATGTAGGGAGATCTGAAGGCTACTGCAGAGCTATTTAGCAGAGAAAGCAGCAGCCAGCCCAGATTGAGCAAGTTGTAAGATTCCAGAAAGATTTCTTCAAAAAGATGAAACTGGAAGAATGACTAATATATGTTAACAAAGTGATAAATTTATACAACTACATATGAGTTTAGGTCTGAGTTAGTAATTTATAAAATCTAAACTCATTAAGAAAAGAAGTACTGTTGGTATCCCCAAAGAAAAGCAATATACATGTAGTAAAAGAAAAGTTATGATAAACATTATAACTGAATTAACATAGACATTGTAATGTTAGCCTATTTATATTAATCTAATTAACATGATGCTGTAACTATTGAGAAGATGGGAACTGTGTGTTTACATGGGGAAAGGAGGGAACAAGTTACGGTGGTCAATAAAACTAAAACTCCATCTTCCCTAAGTGGAAAATCAGTGGATAATACTCCAGAAAAATCAAGAAGTAGCAATATAAGTTAGAGATAGAGAGATGAAAAACAAAATGAAAAAAATAGGTTGAAAGTGGTTGCCTCGGGGGAGCAGGAAGTAGAAGGTGGAGTGGTGGGAACTGTTTTTCATAACAGGCTTTCTAGCACCATTTGATTCATCAGCTGTTATGTACATGTATGTATCTAGATTAAAAATAACAACTAAAAATTACAACAAAAATAGATTATATTGGCATAATAAATTAGAAGAGGAGATAGCCAGCCTGTATAAAGAACATGTCTGTGAAGAACTAGAATAAGGGAATAACAAACGAGAAAGGCATATGGAGACAGGTTTCATTTGCATTCTATCATATTTTGGTGGCATATGGATTAGTCTACAACACTAATTAATTACTTTTCTTTATAGTGATACTGTAACTTAAAACTGAGAAGTTGAGCAAAAATAGAAATAGAGTAAGTCTAACAGCTTAACCTGCTGTGAACCAAGAGACAGAATGCAAGTTATCATTCAAATTTAATATATTTCCTAACTTGTGGGAAGGAAGTAGTAGGCAGAAATTTTCAGGAGAAAGCTCATAGTTTTCCAAACAATAGTTTTATTATTCTATGAAATAATGTGTTGTAGTTAATGCATTTGGCTGGTTTTCTCTCATTCCAGGCTGTTAATAGGATTGTATCTCCTTGCCCCCTTGTGAGTTGTCAGAGTTAGACGACAGGTTCTGTCCAGTGGGCTACGAGCAGAAATGGTGCAGATGTACTGCCAGTGCAGGACCATACACAGCTCTTTCTTTCTCTCTAGCAAAATAAACAGAACCTGTATGGCAATCCATGGTAGAATGAAGTGTGAGGGAGAAATAAGCTTTTATTGATTTAAATTTCTGAGGTTGATCTTATTACAGCACAACAATGCACATTTGGAAAATGCTGGGGCCCATAGCTGGGAATCATTCCCTCAGGGGATCTACGTAGTACCTGCTGCCACCAGAGGGGTCCTAGTGGCACCAGAGCCTGTGAGTGGGGATCAGCCATCCCTGGGTCCACTTTGCCTTCATTTCCAGGCCAGTTTGGTAGATTCAGGGAGGTTCCATTTCCTCAATAAAGTTCAAGACAGTTTCTGTCAAAGTCGTCATCATCAGTTTCTTACACAAGCAAGTGGCCGGAAATTGAAGCAAAGGCATCTTTTGCTTTGGGTTTCCCTGTGCCATAAACTGTATGATGATACTTTTTAGATTTCGAAACTCAGTTTATCTTTAAAAATGGTCCAGAGTCAAATATTTCATGTCAATTAACAAAAGGTTAAAATAACAGTAGAAAAAAAGACATTAAACCCAAGATAATTGAGTAGTAGCTAGCAGCCTAAGTGTGGTGAAATCTACTTTTATTTGTGTCTTGAAAAATGACTTTCAAAATTAACAGAGGTGTGCTATATCTTAGACAAGCATCATCTATTATCTCATAGAACCTATTCCCTTCCAGTACTACCTTCATATGGATTGTATAAAACCTTTATGTAATGCATGGGCTGTCTTATTTAGATAAAGAAGTATCACATTTACACCTTTTAATACCCATGATTTGGCCATATAATAAAGTGAGCAAAATTCAGCAAAGTCTTTAATTAAGGAGATAACAAATTAAGCCTTGTGCCAAATGTTTATAAAATACTCTTCATTATACTTCTTTACTAAAATGTGACTAAACTGCAATGCAGGACCATACGTAGGTCTTTCTTTCTCTCTGGTACAATAAACAGAACCTAACTTTAAGTAGAAAGTTTTAAACATTGACCTCCCTTCATTATCAGTAATACTATTGTCTTAAGGATTGATATTTTCTTGAAGTTGGTCTTCCCTCTGTCTTTTTTCCCAAAACAGCCTTTAGGGCTCACCTAACTCTATCCTAAGAATTAGTTAAGGTCAAGTTGAAAATTTTGATACTTTTAACTTTTATGCTCTTATTTTGCATAATGTAAATGACATCCAATACCTAGTTTTCTGGAAGTCTATGTTAGTTGGTCATTCATCTGACTATTAAACAAAGTTTTACTTGTTTTATCACTATTAGTCATGTTCTATGATTATTTTCAGACTGTTTTCCAAGAATATCTTAGCTAAGTAAAGTTAAATAAAGGATAGGGAAAATACTGAGTATAAGAAAGACTATAAAATTCCTTTGTCTATGTAAATAAGCTTCAACATTTAAGGATATCAGCCAATTAGAAGTATTTTTGTGGGGCAGTGCCTGTGGCTCAAAGGGATAGGGTGCTGCCCCATATGCCGGAGGTGGTGGGTTCAAACCTAGCCCTGGCCAAAAACTGCAAAAAAAAATAAATAAATATATATATATATGTATGTTTGTAAAATTTCCAATGAACCATAAGTTACTTTGCTATGCTTTGTGATAATTACATACCAATGTCCAGAGATCTGAAAGTATCCTTGGTTCCGAATCCTCTCTAAACCACAGGAAATCAAAAAATGTCTCAGCTGGAAATTTCTGCATAAAACCAGATGTGTAATGAGATACCCACAACCTGAAGGCTCACAGCACTACTGAGGAGTGTTCATCCTGTGCCTTTATGAACCTTGCTTGTACCCATTATTGCCCTTTGGCAATTTGAACATATACCATGGTCATGTTAATAGGATTTATTTTTGTAATATTGATTGATCTATTCTTTACCATGCAAAATAACAAAAAGTGACAGGTGAATGAAAACACATTTGAAAGCACTTTCTTACCTTATTTCTGAAAGTATAGACAACTTGAGCATTGCTTGATCTAGGCTCTGATCTAGAAATTGGAATTTAACACATTACATCAGTATAAGGAATGTAAGAGAGAAGTCCCTATGAGGACGTTTATAATTATATTGAAGGCAGGAAAAGTTAAGTAATTAAAAAAATTAAATATCTCATCAACGTGAAAGGCATTGTATGGTGCAATCCCATATGAGTAGTAAAAACAGTAGCATGGACTTAGAGGACAGACCACCATGGACTGTGTTGGTCTAGACAAGCTTCATATGCAAGACTTGAACCACCGACATATTTCTTCTTTCATTAAATATAAACATTGTGTTCTCTTAGTGGTGAGTCTTGAGTATACAGGCAACAGTGTCTTTTGTAGGATTCTCTTCTCCCTCACATTCCCTGGCAGATGTAAAATAGTTGCATGTGTAGCTGGTTTCTTTGGGTACGAGCAAGTGTTATCTCAAATGAGGAAATTCGTTGTTTATTATTTCAGATAACAAACATCCTAAGTAGATCTAGGCTTGGATAATTCAGCTGTTCAATGACATCACCGTCTTTCCACTCTGCCATCTTTGGTGTGTCGGTTTTGTCCTCAACTTTCTCCCATGATGTTTTCAAAAGGGCTGCCACAGAGCCAAGAGTATCTCACACACACACTCACCTTCTAAAGAAGTCTTCTTGGGAGTTCCCTAGTAGGTTTTTGGCCAGTATTAAATCCCAAGCCCACTCCTAAACCAATCTCTGGAAAGGTCAAATGTTAACAGACGCTCGTAACTGAGCATCACTTATGTAATAAAGCAGCCAACAGTTTGATGCGTGAACTATCCCTGAAGTATTAATTGCCAAAATGATTTATCTTATCCTTTTCTGAAGCATTTGCATTTAAAAAGAACCAGCTCTGTTGTCATCCATCATGTTTTAGTGGTGGATTTTCAGGCAACTTGAGTTAGATTGGTGGTTAAAAGAGAAAAACTGAGCAGTGTGGCCTCCCAAGAGGCCAGAATTTTCCTCATTATCTGATTTTCTTTTCAGTAAGTAGTATATACTTGCTAGGAACACATATTATTTAGGAAGTATTGATCACAGTGTATTTCTTATATGAGCCTCTGGATGGAATTGAAAGCTAGTACCTATAGTTTATCTAATTATAGAATTTTCTGATTTATAAATATTTATAATCTCTCAGTATTTATATAGTTTATTGAATAAATATAAATTTTTTTTTTTTTTTTTTTTTTTTTTTTTTTGCCGTTTTTGGCTGGGGCCGGGTTTGAACCGGCCACCTCTGGTATATGGGATCGGCACCCTACTCCTTTGAGCCACAGGTGCCGCCCCAGCACTTTAAATCTCATAGTATGAATTTTAGTTTAAGGCCAAATTAATTCAGACATTTGAAGCATAACATTTAGTAGTCATTTGACGTCGTATGGATCTTTCCCACAGTCTATCTGCCAGTGAATAAGCTGAGGGTCAGAAAGAGTAGACTATGTCTCTTTCCTTCCATTTCTAGCTCCATCTTTGTCCGTCACCTAGCTCATGTAATTCCATTGCAAGAAGTGTTGATATCAAAGGGAACATCATAAAAATCTCCTGTTTTCAACAGTTTTTAGCATGACTTTTTAATTTAGCATTTTTAAACGGGTTTTACAACCAACTTTTTAACGTCATTATACTTTAATAAGCTTATTTTAAACAAAAAATCTGAGGACCCTAGGAAATCAGAATCATACGAAATCGAATGCTACATGTCCTTTATAGGATGATGCTCTTTGGGGCAAATGAGATAGTTACCTCCCCTTGTGCTGGGTCTTCCTCCCATCATTTGTCTTCATCTCCATCCTCTCCATAAAATGCAAAGATTCCAGATTGTATGGGTGCTGAACACTGCCTAGGAGGCATAGACAATGATTTGGGAAGAGCTTAAGTGAAGCGATTAGAAAAATTTACAATCCCTGGCCAGAATTTTTGTGGATTTGAATCTTGTTAAATTAGATGTGTAATTGATAGCATTTTCTTCTTTCCAAATGACCTTTCTTGTAACTTGACATTTATTTATTCTTTCAGTGCCACATTGCCTTGGAGACAGTTATTTGTGCCCTAAATGTACATGTGCATGTCAGTGAAGGAAATGAAGGGTTTGAAGTGTCCCAGGCAGAGAGAGGTCAGCCAAGACCAGAGGCCAGATCGTGGCATCTGTAAAGTTGTCCTTCTCTTTCCCCCTCGGTGGATCACCACCTTCTCCTGCAGAGTGTCTTCCTGCTAATTTTAAACCTTCTGTCCTTTGCATCTTATCATTCATCCTTTGAAACAACTATGTTGACTTTTCCAGGAAGTTGTATTTTTAAGCCAGTCAACTTTCAGTCCAGAAAAAAAGTGGTTTTGCTTCTGTCAAAGGAATTCTTGGCCTATTGGAGAAAGGGAGAGATCTGCATGCGGCAGACAGAAACCTTGCCCCTGAAACCTTAAGGCTAAGAAATTAAGAAACACCCTTTTGGTTGTTCCTCATTAACTAACGCTGCTGTGTCTGGAGAATCAGTCAGGGGCTTGGGCACTTTTACCAAAGCTTCGTCTTATTCCTCAACTCTACTGCCTCCCCTCCCATCTTTCTGCCTCAAGATGCCCATGTGTCAGGAATTCATGCACCAAGAATTATTAGGTCATTTCAAAAGTTTTGTCCGTTTTTATGAGTCTACTTTAAACTGTGATATCTCAGTGAATATTTATTCAATTTAATCGAAATAAGTGCCATTTGAATCAGTGCACTTTTGCCAACGTAAAACAAGTCGATTAATTCCATCGGCATAAAAATTGGGTGCTCGGGATTAGATGAAGTCAACAAAGGCTGTTTTTGCTAGGTCCAGATTGGCAAAGGTTCTACCAGTGAGAAAATTATTGAAGTGCTTGAAAAGATGGTAGTCGGTTGGCAAGAGATCTGGGGAGTATAGTGGGTGGGGCAGAACTTCAACGCTCAATTCCTTTAATTTTCGGACGGTGATTTGTGAGACATGAGGCCGGGCGTTGTGGTGGAGCAGGATTGCACCTCTTCTGTTGACCAGTGCTGGCTGCTGCTGACGCAATTTTCGGTACATTTCGTTGATTTCCTCACAATAGGACTCTGCTGTGATGGTTTGGCCTGGTTGCAGAAAGTTATAGTGAATCACACCAGCCGCTGACCACCATACAGTAAC
>CAUYPK010124797.1:0-16696 GCA_963574355.1 Loris lydekkerianus | reverse complement strand
CCCTTGATTGCACAAATGTACACAGCTATGATATAACAAAAAATAAATAAATAAAAAATAAAAAGTAAAGTAAGGCTTACCTGTATAAAAGGGACTGATAACCATTTTTGACAATGATTCAAGAGATACAATGAACCCTGCAACTGCACCTGTTTAGAGAAACTATTAAAATTTCTAAAACAGAAAATATGACTCAAAATTTTATCTAGACGTTCATTAATTTATTTACAAGTGTTTTTAAATATAAAATTAAGCAACTACAGAAAAGATATATGTGCATGTGTATCTTCATTATAAATTTAATATATTCATAACAGAAATTTACCTTTGGATACTACAGAAATGTCGACTAAGATTTTCTGCAAAGACAATATCTGAATTTTTAATTGTAGGCTCCATTGATGGTCCAGAACACTGAAAAGAGAGGTAATTTTATAACTTGAGTTCAAAACTCCTTAAATTTAACAAAAATCATGTGAACAGGTTTCAAAGTAAAAAAAAAAAAAAAAATCAAGCAAATGTTCTTCAAGCTTGGGTAATGGTTGATAATAATTTAGCAGTTCCCAGGTAAGTTTAACTCTAGAGCAGCCGCCAAATCTGGAAACATAAATATTATTATAAATCATTTACTGATATTATCTTATAATATATATATAAAGTAACATTATCAGTATTTCCAAATTTCCTCCACTCTGCAGAAAGCAAGCTCTATGAGGGCTGGGACCTTGTCTGTCATGTTCCCAGCTATGTAAACAAAGCCAAGACAGTATTTGGCATAAAACTGAAACCAATCCATGTTTGTTGATGAATGAATGATTCATTTTCTTATTATCATTAAGCATCATCCAGTGAACATAATGATAATTTATTAAGTGGTATTATAGTACTCTCGATGAGTTGATCCCTTTGTTCCTCTTTCAAGAGAATAGCTTACTCAATTGTTGGGGCTGCAACTTATATTTTCTACTGACTAACACTAACATAATAAGGACTTTATAGACTTTCATATTTGTGTGTTTTAAAACAATAATCTCGCTAAATACAAGTTGAGCATACCTAATCCAAAAATCTGAAATCCAAATGCTCCATTATCTGAAACTTTTGAGTGCTGACACAATGAAACAAGTAGAAAATTCCATACCTGACCTCATATGTAATCAGTACAGTAATAATTTTGTTTCATGAACAAAATTATCTAAAATATTATATAAAATTACCTTTAGGCTTTGTGGGTTAGATATATGTGAACCATAAATAAACTTCATATTTAGACATGGGTCACATCTCTAAAATATCTCATTATATCTACAAATATTCCAAATCGGAAAAAAAAAATCTAAAATTGGAAACACTTCTGGTTCCCAGCATTTTGGATAAGGGAACCTCAACCTGTACCTCAACACTGGAATAAATAAACACTGCCACTTAAAAAAATCTAAATACAACAGACTTCATTTTCTCTACTCATTTGTAAATAAAACGTAGTACTCAAAACTTCCTACTCAGGCAGAAATAACAAAGAATACAATGAAAGTTTATTTTCCATCTCTGGAAGTGCCCATGTAACTTTCAAAAAATCAAAGAGGGGAATTTCAGTTAAATATATTTATTTACTACACCTCAACTTCATGTTGTATAGCTGTCAATCTGTTAGTATAAACCTAATAACAAAAATAGTAATAACAACAACAAAAAAACCATTGACTGGCCAGTCAATCAATTTATTATTTCATTTACATGACAAAAGGTTTGAACAGCTAAGGTTGATAGATTCATGATGCAATATTAAGAAAAAACACTGGTTGTGGATTGGTGGCAGCTTTAACATTTTAATATTGACATTAAGCAGAGTAAGCATTTGTTCTAATGACAGTTAAACACACAGTAGTTATGAATAAAAGTTTTGAAAACTGGACAAATTTCTGTTGAAATTCCAAGTCTGCTTCTTACTAACTGTGGGACATTGAGCTTTCTGAGTCTGTTCATCTGTACAATGACTCTTTAACAAGTACTTTACAGAAGTGTAAAGATAAAACACCATATATATTCTGGAACACAGCAAAAAGCATTCAGTAAACAATACAACCAAAACACTCTTTTATATCCCAGTATGTAGAAAGATTTTATGTTTTAACTTTCATATTTTATTCATTAAATTAAAAACTTTAATTATAGCAAAGGAAAAATATTTGAAAAAACAACATATAGTAGTCCTTATTTTGTATGAAACCAGAAAAAAAAAGTGTGTAGCCAGTGTAATTTTTAGGAATAAGAACAAAGCCTGAGGCATCACTTTATCAGACTTAAGGCTATATTATAAGTCCACAGTGATTAATATAGCATGGGATTGGTATAGAAATAGGCTTTTGGAATCGAATAAAAAACAAAGATATGAAACCAGTATCTTACAGCCATCTGATCTTTGATAAACCAAGCAAAAGGATACACTGTGGGAAACAATCTCTATTCAATAAATGGTGCTGGGAGAACTAGATAACCACATGTAAAAGACTGAACTTTTACAGTCTGAAACTTCACAACTTTTACCACTCAACAAAAGTTACTCAAGATGGATAAAAGATTTAAATCTAACGCATGAAATGAATAAAGTCCCAGAAGAAATTGTGATAATTCTGCTCAGGAAAAGATTTTATAAAGGAGTCTTCAGTGGCAATAGCAAAAACAACAAAAATAAGCAAATGGGATTTAATTAAACTGAAAATTTTCTGCACAGATAAGGACACAACAATCAAAGCAAATAGCCAACCTTCAGAATGGGAAAAAAATTGCCATGTTACAAATATGACAAAGGTTTGATAACTAGGTTCTACAGGGAAATAAAATTAATCAAGAAGAAAAGAGCAAACAATCCATCTATCACTGGGTAAGAGACATGAACAGAACCTTCTATGAGAAAGACAGATAAGTGACTAACAAACATATGAAAAAATGGTCATCATCCCTAATAAGCAGAGAAATGCAAATCAAAACCACTCTAAGATATCACCAAATACCACCAATAAAGATTAGCCCACATCACAAAGTCCCAAAGATGCAGATGCTCACATGGACTTTGGGAAGAAGTGTGGGGAATGTCCAAAAAACTCAAATTATACCTCCAGTATAATTTGCAGATTTGACCCTTCAATCCTACTACTAGAGAGCTAACAAGAAGAAAAACAAATCATTTTATCATAAGGATATTTGCACTAGACTGTTTATTGCAGCTCAATTTGCAATCACTAAGATGTGAAAACAACCTAAGTGCCCACCAACCCAGGAATGGATGCTGTGGCATATGTATACCATGTAATAATATTCTGCCATAAAAGGGTAGATATTTTACATCTTTTGTATTAACCTGGATGGAGTTGAAATACATTTTTCTTAGTAAAGTAGCACAATAATAGAAAAGCAAATATCTAACATACTCAGTACTAATATGAAGCCAGTAGATGACCTAATTCATGCCCACAGAGGAGAAAAACTCATTTCAATTCAAGTTGGGAGGAAAAGGAATGAGAAATGGGGGAATAAGGGGAGGGTTGTTTGGATGGGTACAATGTCAGGGTATATTCCCTTAATGGGCACAATGTAGGGGTATATGCCACACCTTTTAAGTACAGGACACAATTACAAGAGGGCTTCTACGTAACAAATGATGATATTAGGTACTGGTTGTTTATTCCCTCACATTAACCTGAAATTTAAAAAAAAAAAAAGAAAAGAAAATTCACTTTTTAATCAAGCAACCTTTGAGTATGAATTGTGAATATGGACTTGAAACATTAAGCAAGTTTAAAGAGAAATTTAGATTAATGAAGTAAAGGTATTTCTTTACCTTACTGAAATTCAAGATTTTTTTTTAAAGGCCTGCAGCTTTCAGTAGTAACCTGATTTACTCAACAGATCACATGATTAGAAATATCATGATTATAGACTAAATAAAAAATGATGTCTTGCTAAAATGCTCAAAATTAAGTGACTCTTTGGATCCTGAAATTATTCTGGCTCAATTCTCAGAAGCATCACGGGAGGAAAGTGGAAGTAGGAAAAAAAAAAAAAAAAAAAAACTGTCAGAGCATTTTTTCTTTTTTTTTGCAGTTTTTGGCCAGGGCTGGGTTTGAACCCACCACCTCCGGCATATAGGTCCGGCACCCTACTCCTTGGAGCCATAGGGGCCACCCCGCAGAACATTTTTTAAAAAGTATCATTACCTCTTTGATACTCAATTATTTTTTCAATTTGTGTTTCTTTAGTACATTTGCCCCTCTCAATAAATTAAAAGTAAGCAATTCATATTTGCTACAAAATTTTCAATTTTGTTAGCAAATTATATTCATTTTTTTTCAAAAAAAAGTCTCTCCAAGAAAGCTAATGATAATGTCAACCAATAATAAATAAGAATACCTAGAATGATGTAATGAAAATTATGCTGATGATATATACTATGAATTTTCTATGTACTTTGAGTGTTACTTAATAAATTTTTCATGTTTTATTTAATGAATCTATATTTGTAAAATATGTAGAGAATTAGCTGACTCCCAGAAAGACCTATAAGAATGTTTGTTAAGTGCATAAAACTAGAGCCGCTGCCATGAAAGACTAAAGGGGGGATTTAGTCACCAAATATTAATTCATAAGTACATCATTTTAGGAGTATCTTTTTATTTCCTTACAGAGAATCTGCTTAGAAAGACAACATAGTCTTTAAAAATGTCCAGGTGTAGGCATGGAGTATCTACTCTATAAGAAAGTCAAAGAAAAAAAATCTGCCCTCTGGGAAATATTAGAAAAATGTTATAAAGTTTATATCCCATGTTTGGGATATACACATCAGTAAATATAAAGTTAAAAAAAAAGTTTTAGACATGACCTTTTTATCCAATGCTATACATAACCTATGATTAATGACTAAATTGTAGCAAATGTGCATAGCATGTAAGATGGATGGAAAAGGTTATAAATTTTCTCTTTTAATGACAAATAACCTTCACTTATAAATGAAGGCATTTGTAAATTTTGGTTAATTAAGTTATCTTGATCATAGAAGATAGCTTTATTAAGTGTTAAATACATTACTTTAAAGAGTATTAGGACTCAGGCATAAGGCCTTAGTTTAATGAAAAAATAATTAGGCTTAAGAATGTAAGTGCAAATGGAAATAGGTTTCAATATTATTTCAATGTTAAAAACTGCTTACCTGCCTACTATGGGCCTATCTTTATTCCAAAACTCATGGCACATTGCATTTCTAATAAAACCCTAACCTCTTCTATAACCTGCAAGGCCTAAATAACTTTTCCTTGCCTCTGTGACTTTGGCTTTTGATGCTATGCCACTTGTTAACCATGAGCCCCACTCAACTTCTTTCAAAGGACACGTAAAGCATCTTTTCACCTTCGACACTGCCCTGCCCATCTTACTATCTATGGTGCTCTTATGTCACCTGGCTTACAATGTCTTGCCTTGACCATTCTATATACAGCTATCTTCCCTAACCACAAAGATACCTTTCACCATATGACCCTATCTAATGTTATTCACAGTAGCTATTACTGTGAGAAAATATTTTTATTAGTTTATTGTCATTAGAATCACCCTCAGCATCTGACATACATGAGAAAAACACTTGCCTTTCTTATATCCTACTGTATCTCTGACATGTGAAAATATGGATTTTGTCAAGTGGGTGCCTGATGAATAATCCTAAAAAAAATGAAAAGGAAAATAAAAGTTATTTGTTGTGATTACAGAATGTGAAAATTATTTCAGCCTCTCTGCCAAACTACAAATACATAAAAACTACCAAATACACAAAAATCCATATTAATCCCAATTAAAAAAGGTATATGATTATTTTTATAAGAGTAAGAATTTGGAGAATTTTACAAACATTTTTCTGGAAAGGTAATTTTTCTTTTCCCTTAACCTATGTATGCACCAAACCTACATCCATGTAGGAATACAGACAACATCTCTACAAAAGAGAAAATGCTCCTTTTTAGGATTCTCTATTTTGGACAGATACCAGTTTAACTTGACAAATTTAGGAGAGTCCCTTTTCTCCCTAGACCAAATGTTTAGGAGGCTTCAAACTTAGGTACATTTTGGAAAGAAAGTAAAATATCATATTCTTCAAAAGAAATGATTTTCCAGGAAGTTTGCACAGCTTCTTTAATACTTCTTGTCCTTTATTTTCTAAGGTTAATGAGACTGTAAAGTGTTTACATCTAGACACATGACTATTTGGGAATTTAATATTGCTCTTGGGAACTGGACACCCTGTGGTTCACTCATCGTTATTTATCTCAATATCTCCAGAGATATTCTTCACTGGCATCCCTCATGTTCAAAATTCAGCACAAATTTGTCCTCCAGAGATCCTGAAATTTTTCAGAAACAAAATATCTTCTATGATTGGTAGATAGGACTGGGTTTTATTTCCTTGAAGAAGATCAAATACATTTAAAACAGATTATATTTGCTACTTTAGCATTGTAGAAAGCATGCAGTGCTGTAGGTCAAACAAATAATTACAAAATAATTACTCTCTTGCCTTTATGATATTTTTCAAATTTGTTTATATATTACATTATTCTATACGGAAACTTGTGAAGAATTATCACTCTTGTGGTCTGCTTTGAAAGCATTTTGCTGGTCGTTAATTGTATGATATCTATCCCTGGAAGAATATTTAACTGCATGTTGAATTTAGTCGATATATGTGTATATTCTGTGTATATTTCTTTAACCTACCTTTTTTTCCTTCAGGCAAGTATGGGCATGCAGTTGAAATAAACTGAAAAAGGCAGAAATTTGAATATTTTAAAGAATGTATGCAGATAAAAGAGATGACAGCTGATATAAGACTAGCATTTGACTTTTAGGAAATTCTCTTACAGACAGTTTTGTGAACAATCTAGAGAATTTATAATAATTGTTGCTGCTGGCAAGAGTCTAAATATAAATGATAGTATGTTGCTATGTGTATTGATCATTTTTGGAGCATGTAATATCCCTAAGTCTTGATAAGTAACTGGAAAACAGAGCCATAAGGAGATTTGAAAATATTTTTATCCCCAGTAGTCATGGTAGCAACAGCTTCAGCTGAAAGAGAAGTGGTTTTATTATTTTGCATAATGATAGGCAAAGTATATCTTGAAAATGAGAGTTAAATTTTTGAACATTTAATTCTATTAATTCATTTGGCCATAAGATTATTTTTATAGGAAGTAAAATATATTTTTGAATGAATGTGAAATTGATGATATTTTTCAAGTCACTTGCTTTGGGGGCTATAAGATTTGAACTATAAGATTTTGCCTTATTTACACATGTATTTTTGTCACATAGCAAAATGATTGGCATGTAACAAATACATAAGACATTGACTTGAGTATATATTGAGTAGATTAATGAATGAAATCAAGGGACTAGCTAAAGCAATGTAGCTTATGGTCCAAGGGTTCTATATATAGATTTAAACAATTTTAATATAAATGTTAATTAACATAATCAAATCAATGCAATATGGATCTTATAAATCAGAAAAAGATAACACCAGGAAAAAAACTGGGATACTAAGAAAAATAATGAAGAGTTAAATCTTTATTAAAACGGAACTTTTCCAAAGGCCTTGCAAGAACTGCTAAAAGAAGCTCTTTAGTGAGAAAGAAAAATGATATAAAGTTGGAAACTTGGACCTACATAAAGATATACATAAATAAAGGAAGAACATCAAAAATAAACAAGTAAAACAACAACCTTTATTTTTCTTATTCTAATTGACCTAACAAGTATGAGTTTATTCAAAATAATAATACCAACAATATGTTTGTCTATACATATTAGTGTGTGTATGTATAAGTATGGATATATGACTATGTATAAATAAAATAAATGATGGCAATGATACAAGGGATGGAAAGAAGGAATTAGGAATATTCTGATACTATAAGTTAAGTGTATTACCTGTGAAGAGGTATGCAAGCATTTAAAAGTTCACTTGAATTAGCTATCAATGTATATTCCAAACTATAAGGGAATCACGGAACAAAGTAGAAAAAAATGCTATAATTGATATACTAGCAAAGAAAAAATTGAGATCATAAAAAATGTTCAGTTAATATCACAAAAGGCAGAAAATGTGTAAAATATAGAAATAAGAATGAAGATTAAAGGAAAAAAATAAAGAAGAATAGCAAACATGGTAGATATTATCCAACTATACCAATTGAAAGATAGAGACTCTCAGAATGGATTAAAAGGCATGACTAAACTACAATTCACTTTGAACAACAGGTTTAAACTGCACAGGTTCCGTTACATGTAGATTTTCTTTCACCTCTGCTACTTCTGAGACAGCACCCCTCTACTTCCTCTTCCTCCTCAGCCCACTCAACACCAAGACAAGGATGAAAATCTTTATGATTATCTATTTCCACTTAATAAATATATTCTCTTCCTTCTAATTTTCTTTATAACATTTTTCTATAGCTTACTTTTTACTTTGGTGTAAGAATACAGTGTGTAATACCTATAACATACAAAATGTGTTAATAGACAATTTATGTTATTGGTAAGGTTTCTGGTCAACAGTAGGCTATACGTAGTTAAATTTGGAAGAAGTCAAAAGTTATAAATTGATTTTTGCCTTCAAAAAAGGTCGGTGCCACTAACCCCCATGTTGTTCAAGGGTCAACTGTATACGTTGTCCACAAGAAACTCATTTTAAATAGACATACATAGATTAAAAGTAAAGGAATGGAGAAAGATATATCATACTAACACTAAGCAAAAGAAAGCAGAATTAATTGCATTAATTTCAAAGACTTCAGAGTAAGAAGAGTTATTAAGAATAAAGAGGGGTATCACATAAAAATAAATGGCTCAGTACTCCAAGAAAACATAACAATTCTTAATGTGTTTTTAATCACTTAAAAACAAAGCATCAGGCAGCACCTGTGGCTCAGTGGGTAGGGCATTGGCCCCATATACCAAGGGTGGTGGGTTTGAGCCAGCCCCTGGCCAAACAGCAACAAATAAATAGCTGGGCACTGTGGCAGGTGCCTGTAGTCCCAGCCTTTTGGGAGACTGAGGCAAGAGAATCAGCTAAGTCCAGGAGCTGGAGGTTGCTGTGAGCTGTGATGCCACAGCCTCTACTGAGGGTGACAAAGTGAAACTCCTTCTCTTAGAAACAAACAAACAAACAAAATCATCAAAATATTTGGGAAAAAAACTAAGAGAACTGTAAGAATGAGTAAATAAATCCACTACTATAGTTGGAGAATATAAAACTCTTTTATCAGAAATGGGCAGATGCAGCATCCAGAAAATTAGCAAGAATATAGTTGAATTCAATCAACACCATTCATCAGTCAATCAGATGTTTATTGAATACTCCATTTCACAACAGAATTCAAGCTTAGTGAATGTCACTAAGATAGACCTTATTTTGTGCTATAAAATATACCTTAATTAGAAAGACCAGAAATTCCACAATGTATGTACAATAAAATTAGACTATAAATTAATAACAAAAGATAACTGAATAATCTCAAAATACTGGGAAATGAAACAACACAATTTTTTTTTAATTGAGAAAGATTTTTACTTTTTGCGCTCAGTAGAATGCCATGACATCACAGCTCACAGCAATATATAGCAGAGAATATATTTTCTCTCAAACCCTTGGGCTTAAGTAATTCTCTTGCCTCAGCCTCCCGAGTAGCTGGGATTATAGGCACTGGCCACAAGGCCATGCAATTTTTTTTTTTTTTAAGGCTGGGGCTAGGTTCGAATCCACCAGCCCTAGTGCATGTGGCTGATGCCTGACCCACCAAGCTATGGGAGCCACCTGAAACAACACACTTTTAAGTAACATGTGGCCAAGGAAGAAGTCTCCAGAAGAATTTAGAAGTATTGTGAACAACATGAAGATGAAAATACAATTTTTTAAATTTTGTGGGTATAATGAAAGCAGTTCTTACACAAAATATTTTAGCATTAAATGTGTATATTAGAAAAGAAGAAAATCTAAAATTATTAATCTAAGCTTCCATCTTAGTAAACATAAAAAGAAAAAAAATTAAATTTAATGTGAGCAAAAGAATAAAAAAGAGGTGTAATAAAAAATTAGAGCAGAAAGTACTGAAATTAAAAATGAGAAATTAGCAAAGAAAATTAACAAAACCAAGACCTGATTTTTTGAAAAGATCAGTAAAATTTGCAAGGTTCTATTTAAGTTAACTAAGATAAAAGGAAGGTAACAGAAACAATACCAGAAATAAAATAAGGGATATCATTACAGATCTTCAGAACACTAAAAGAATAGTAAAAGAATGCTATGAATAGCTCTATGCCCACAAATTTGATAATTTAGAAGAAATGGACCAATTCTTCAACAGATAATATCTGCTAAAACTCACACAAAAAGAAATAGATAATTGAAATAGGCCTTTATCTATTAAAGAAATTGAACCAGTTATTAATTACCTTCCAAACAGAAAGCACAAGGCCCAGATGAGTTCACTGGTGAATTTTCCCAAACATTTAAGGAGAAAATAACACCAATTCTCTGCAACATATTTTAAAAAATAGAAGCAGGGGGAATATTTACTAACTCATTCTGTTTGGTAGATGTTACCCTGTTCGTGGACGCCACTTATCAGGGCCCAGGACTGGTTGGTCTCCAGCCCCAGCCTATCTAGCTGTGTTCTGGACACAGACCCCTATGCTGTTATCTCACCCAGGAACAATTGCTCATAGGTGCCTGAGGGCTATTTACTTTAGCTGAGGGGGGCAGGAGAGAGTCTAAGCAGTCTTCTTAGAAAGATGGATCTTAGTCTTTAGCAGAGCTTAGTGATCTTCAGCAGAGAGATGCAGTGATGCCGTTCTGCAGGCAGAAGAGGAGACAGAGTTAGAGTAAGTGAATCTGTGATAGAATGCTCATGCTCCCAACTGCCTTCTCCTCCAGCCTAATATAAGACTGATCTCATGCCTCTCAACACCACAGGTGTAGAGACTGCCAAATCACCAATGCTCTAATGTCACAAGCTCTCTCATGCTTGTCAGGAGAGCTAAATCCCTCTCCATACCCTTTTCACCAAGATGTTCCATTATTGAGCTATGCAGGCGTTTCTTATAACTCTCACTCCTCCTAGCCATAGGCTGTATGGGCTGCTACATCACCCTAATACCAAAACCAATTAAAACTGTTAAAGAAAAAAAATACAAAGACCAATATTTTCCATAAATACAAAAATCTTCCACTAAATACTAGTAAATTGTATTCAACAAGGAAAAATTATGTACAGCAGGAATAAGCCTGATTCAGCATTGGAAAATTAATTAATATAATCCATTATATCAATAAGTTAAAGAAGAAAATTATATGACTATATCAATAGATGCAGAAAAATTATTTGACAATATTCAACATTCATTCATGATAAAAAATACTCATCAAACTAAAATGAAAACTACTTAACTTGATTAAAAAATCCACCCAAAACCCTTACATTTAATATCATACTTAATGGGAAGAAACTCAAAAATTTCCTGCTTGTAGCAAAAACATGGCAAAAATGCCTCTTTACACCACTGCTTTTCAATATCATACTGAAAGATCTAGCTAATACAGTAAGAAAAGAAAAAGACATGAGACATATATATCTTAAAGGAATAAATAAAACTATGATTTTTTCACAGATAATATGACCCTTTTCATAGAAAATCCAAAGAATCAAAAAGGATTACATTCTTAAACTAATATGCAAAGTTGCAAGATCCAACTGGTTAGTATCCAAAATTTAATTGCATTTCTAAACACTAGGAGTGAACAAGTGAAAATTAAATTTTAAAACATCTTATCATTTGCTTATCAAAATGTAATATTTAGGTATAAATTTAACAAAATATTCACAAGACCTATATGTGGAAAACAACAAAACTCAGATGAATGTTATCAAAGAATTAAATACTTTGTGACATATTACATATTCATGGATAGGAAGACTCAATATTTTCCGTGGCAGTTCTTCCCAACTTGATGTATAGATTCAAGAAAATTCAAATGAGAAAGTTGAAATTCAAATTTGAAAGTTTTCAAACTTTCAAATTTTCAATATCTTGTGGATATTGACAGACTATTACTATAGTCTATATAGAAGGCAAAATACCCAGAATAGCCAATACAATATTCAAAGAGAAGGACAAAGATTGGAAAACACTATCTCATTTCAAGATCTATAACCCACAACAGTCAAAACAGCAAAGTATTGGAGAAAGAATTTAAAAATGAATCTATGGGACAGAACAGAGAGACCAAATAAAGGCCACATCAAAGTAACCAACTGATCTTTGACAAGAGAGCAAATGTAATTCAATGGAGCAAATATAGTATTTCAATAGCCTTTTCAACAAATGATGCCAAGATCATACCGTAGATAACATAGAAGACAACAAAGAAGAAAATCTGTATGACCTTCTGTATGACAATGACTTTTTAGATGCAACAACAAAGGCACAATCTATAAATTAAAAAAAAAATTGATAAGCTGGACTTTATTCAAATAAAAAAAAAATCAGCTCTGCAGAAGACAACATCATAGACTCAAATATTTCCCAGGAGAAAGTATCTTCAAAAGACTCATCTAATAAAAGGATATTATCCAAAACATATAAAGGACTCTTAAAAGTCAATAAGATAAAAAAAAAGTAAAACAAACAAACAAAAAAAATTCAGTAAGATAATAAATGAGTTTATTTAAATGTGGGCAAAGTATTAATATCTGAACAGACACCTCCCCAAAGAATATATACAGATGGCATGTGAGCATATGAAAAAATATTCAACTTCATGATCATTGGGGAACTGCAAACAATGAGATATTACTTATTAAAAGAGCCAAACTCTGAAACACTGACAACCAAATGCAGTCAAAAATGTGGAGTAGCAGAAACTTTCATCCATTGCTAGTTAAAATGCAAAATGGTGCAGTCATTTTGAAAGACAGTTTGACAGTATCTTACAAAACTAAACATACTCCTAGCATATGCTCCAGTAATCAATCATGCTGCTGTGTATTTATTCAAATTACTCAAAAATTCTTGTTCATTCAACAATGTGCATAGGGATATTTCTCTCATCTTTATTTATAATGGCCAAAATTTCGAAGTAGCAGAGATGCTTTTCTGTAAATAGATAAATAAATTGTAGTACAACCAAATAATGGAATATTATTCAGCACTGAAAGGAAATAAGCTATCAAGCCTTGATAAAACAGGCGGGAAACTTAAATGCATATACTAAGTAAAAGAAACCCTCTGAAAAGCCTACATGCTATAAGATTCCAACTATATGACATTCTGGAAAAGGCAAAACTACGAAGAGAGTTTAAAAAGAACACTGATTATTATTGTCAGGAGTTGTGGGACAGAAAGACATAAATTAGCTTAACATAGAGTATTTTTAGGGCAATGGAACTAGGTGGACAAAATTACAATGGTAGATACATATCACAAATGGTAGATATTTGTCAAAACCAATAGCGTATATAACACCAAGAATGAACTTTAGGATAAACTATGAACTTTGGATGACAATAATGTGTAGGTATAGGTTTAACAGTTGTTACAAATGTACCATTCTTGTGAGAAATATTGTGCCTGGGAGGGGACAGGTGAAAATAGGAATTCTATTTCTACTCAGTTTTATTGGGAACATAAATTTGCTCTAAAAATAAAGTTTATTAATTAAAAATCATGTAAATTTCTATAAATTACTTTTTGGGACAGTCTATGTACAGAAACACACCCATAGTTTTATTTTGAAGTACCTTTCTCAAGACTACTGAAATTCTGGAATCAAAGTTCTGTGAGCCCACGCTTCTAATAGTTCAAGAAGCTGCTTTGTCCAGAGAATGTGTTTGTTAGGCATGGCTGTAAACTTTTAGAGAGACTCAGTTATACTTTGCTTTGATCTTTACCCTAAACACGTCTTACTTTGAATCTTTCCATGGACTTGATAGATTGGATAAGAGACAATTTAGTTCACAAGCCAGCAAAATTTGGTGCCTATAATTCCCTCTAGTTTGTCTTGCAAACTGGACATTTCTTTTTTATTTTTAAATTTTTTAAATTTTAAGCACAAATCCTTTAGTACAAATCCATACATAGGAAAAAACCAACCTAGTAAGGGCTATCAAATTTGTGCTTGGAAATCTCTTTTCCAATATTCAAAATTTTATTACAGGAAGTTTTATTCTTTAAGTTAGCACTGTTAACAATTTTGCCAATGTTTTGCTTCTACAAAATATGAATTGTCATTTTTCCATCTGCCATGACAACTTTCTTGCCAGGTTTCTTGCTTCTTTCAGCAGTTCCCTTGCCCCAGTGATGCCTGATCTCAAAACCAATCCCACGTGTTCTAGATTTCATTATTTAAGTACTGCACTTTTGCATAAACATTTCTATTACAGTCATTCATTCCAATAGTGCTGCTAAAAAAAATCACCTCAAATTCAGTGGATTAAAACATAAACTTTCAGGTGCACCTGTGGCTCAAAGGGGTAGGGTGCTGGCCCCATATGCCAGAGGTGGTAGGTTCAAACCCAGCCCCGGCCAGAAACTGCAAAAACAAACAAACAATCAAAAAACAACAACATAACCTTTCATTAAACTCATATGCCCACAGGTAGGCTCTGTTAATTGGGCTCAGCTGGGCCATTCTCCTGCTCTGGAGTGGGCTAGATGCACACAGATGTTCAGTGATTGTTTGGCTTTGGGCTAAATGTGGATGACTGTGGTCAAAACAACTAGTACAACTCGGCTGTGATTCACACATTTCATCCTCCAACAAGGCACTAGTTGTGTTCTTCTGGCATTGGCAGAGATTCAAAGGTAAAAAAATAACAATGTCACAAGCTTTTTCATGCCTTTGCATGTGGTCAGTATCCCCTTACATTAGCCAAAGTAAGTCACACTGAGATAGCACCATGGAGCTATGAAAAAGCTTTCAGAGAGGGAGGGGGAATTTGAAACATTTTTTTCAACATATCATCATCACTGATTTATCAAAGCCCAAAACAATTAATAATATACATTGGTGGTATAGGATAATATTTAGAAATAAATATGTCCTACATCAAGCACACAAAGTGAATTCAGTGTGAGTTTAAAATGACTTGCTATTTTCCAGAGGCTTAAGGGACCTGGGCCTCCCTGGAACACACACAGAGTTAGCTTGCCTGGAGTTAAAAATTCTACAAGCCAATTCTCTGAAGCTGTGTGCCCTGTGAAGCCTGAGATCAAAGGGCATGCTCCCTTCCTCAGACATACTGGGCCAGATGGTTGACATATGTTAACAACATATTGTCAGAGGTCTATAGGTGCTCTGCCCTGAGGAAAAGACACAGTTGTTACTTCATGCTGAGTAAACTAAGTGAACACTTGAACTCTGTTCCACTGTGACTATTTTCTTCTTTGTGATCTTTATTTAGATACCTTCCCAGAGATTAGTCAGTGTCTAGAAGATGTTTACTGCAAAAGTGATTGTGTTGATATGGTAACAGGATATTTCCTTTCAAGTTAATTTCAGATAGGTAAAATGAGATAATGGTGAAACTAAGAGATGATATATTAAGTGTGTACATGACTAGAAAGAAATAAAATCAGTACCCTGAATAAAGAATTTTGCTACATGCCATCCTATACCATGTAGTCTTTCTCTTGACTTAATAATTACAGAAGTGACCACAGGATAGAGGATTAAAGATGGAGGCCAAGTAACAGCTTCCCTGCAACTGGGCACAGCAAGCCTGGGGAGATAGGACTCCAGGCATCTCTGGCCAGTGGAATCTGCCTATAATCATCCCTTTGAGGATACAGGGAGCCAGCAAGGGACTTCTGGACCTCAAGAGGAGGACAAAAACAGTGGAAAACTGGCGAGTGATTGCGTGTGTTCAATTGACCTAATCATCCCGGCAACCATGAGTACAAGCAGCAGTGAGACTGCAAACCCAAAGAGCCTTACCTGTGAACTGTTTTGGTGTTCTTGGACTTGGCACTTAGATGAACTGCCTTGGGGAGAGCTTGAGCAGGAGTGTGAAGAAATTTGGGCATTCTCTGGCGCCCCAGACTGAGCCACTGAGCTGGGCACAGGAAGTCATTGAAAAAAAACTGCTCCAGCAAGCTCTGCCCTCAGGGTCCCAGAGCAAGAATCGGGTGGGACAAAGCAACCTAGTGACAAAGCAGCCTAAAGGCGGGGAGTGAGCTGCCTTACAACCTTAATCCTTAAGGGCAGAGTGAGACACTTTTGGCATACTGGAGCCTTGGGCTGTTGCCCTGGGTAGAGTGCTGTGACATCACAGCTCATAGCAACCTCAAACTCCTGAGCTTGGTGCCGCCCAGACCTCCATAAGAGCTGTGCAGCGACCCCTGACCAGTGACCCGCACCCACCGGGCTCTGCATTCTCTGACTAGGAACTGCAGGAGCCACGCAACCCTGCATCCTCCCTCCCATGTCCTCCCAGCCTCTACACTAGCCCGGTCATCTGGCCAGGGACTCTGGTAGCTGAGTGCCCTCTGGAGCCCTCCCTGCCTCTGTGCAGAGCCCTTCTCCTGGCCAGACACTGCTGGAGCCTTCGGCTCGCTATGCCAAACTCAATGGGCACCAGGCACTCCAAGAACC
>CAUYPK010124796.1:0-33664 GCA_963574355.1 Loris lydekkerianus | reverse complement strand
CTACTCGGGGGCCTCCCCTGCTGCTACTGGGGGGGCCTCCCCTGCTGCTACTCGGGGGCCTCCCCTGCTGCTACTGGGGGGGCCTCCCCTGCTGCTACTCGGGGGCCTCCCCTGCTGCTACTGGGGGGGCCTCCCCTGCTGCTACTAGGGGGCCTCTCCTGCAACTACACATGTATACACAGTGTACTGCGACACTGTAACAATATTTAGCCTCAGAGCCTGTGTACACCTAGAAATGTTCTATTTAATAGTTCCATGCTATTTAATTTATTTTTCTTTTTTTCTTCCTCCCTTCCTCCTACTCTCTCTTCCTTCTTTCCCTCCTCCTCATTCTTCCTCCTCCTCCTCCTCCTCCTCCTCCTCCTCCTTCTTCTCTCTCTCTTTCCCTCTCTCTCTCTCTCTCAACGCCCACGCGTGTGCATACACTCTCTCCCCACCTTCCTGATCCACTAAACTGACCTCAGCATTCATTACTGTCATTAATGGATTGAGATGCATATTTTGAAAGCCACTGACTTAGAAACACTGTCCATCTCCTCTGGGACATTTTTGAAACATACATTATGTGTATTTAATAAGAATACAGTCCCTGCCCAAAAAGACAAAATTTAAATATTTCTGGAGTGAACTGATAGACAAGGAGAAAAGAACAACAGGTCTCTAAAGTATATCACGGAGCCACCTTGGGGTTCAGGAAATGGGAATGGTTGCTCTGATTCTTTGGACTCCCCTGGTTCTTCTTATTATGATGCCCTAACGTTTTCTTCCTACTTTCCTCTTCTCCTCCCACTCCTGCCCCCACAAAGTGTTCTAAGGAAGGATTTGTGGTAGGCAGAGAGATGGCCTCCCAAATATGTCCATGTCCTAGTTCCCCAAAACTGTGAATTTATTTGAGATGTTAATGATCAGACAATGTTAAGGTTGCAGATAGAACTAAGGTTGTCGGTTAGCTGATCTTCTAATGGGGAGAGAATCCTGGGTTATCTGATTAGGGCGAATATAACCAGTCACAAGGGTCTTCTAAGAAAGAGGGAGGCAAGAGAGTCAGAGTCAGCGTGATGCTGTGTAAGACTCCCCTGGCCATCGCTGGCTTTGGAGACGTGTGAGTGGCCACAAGCTGAGGAATGCAGGCACCCTCTGGAAGCTGGAAAAGCTGAGAAAACAGACTCTCCCCTAGAGCCTCAGAAAGGACAACCAGCCTGCCAGCACCTTGATTTTGTCTCAGTGAGACCCATGTCAGACTCGTCAGACTCTGACCTCCAGAACTGTAAGACAATAAATCTGTGCTATTTTAAGCCACTAAGTTTGTGGTAATAGGTTAATAGTAGCAACAGGAAACTAAAATAGATGTGCTCTCAGTATTTCTGAGTCCAGGGGAATTTCTATTTACAATGTCTGATTTCTTCTTCCAAGCCTGGTTCATTGTGCTGTCCTCAGTCTGGGAAAGGAAGAATGGGCACTTGCCTTCTTAAACAGCCATGCAGCCTGAGATCTGCCTAGCCACAGAGACCCAGGAGCTCTCTGAGTGCTGGAGAGTGCAGTGGGTGACATGATGCTGAGGAAAGATCTGCAAAGATCACAAAACTGTATCCACCTGCACATGGTCATTTTGTCTGACCTTTTTTTAAGGATGAAGGCAGTCACTGTGCCTTAAAGCCTAGGCTGGCTAAGCTGGAGGCCCCAACAGCCACACCCTAAAGCAGGCACTTCCAGGAGCAGCTGTGAGGAGGCTTTTGTTGAGCACAAAGGTGAGAGCTGTGCTGAGCTCCTCCCAGGTGGGACTGAGCCTTCTCATTCTCCCTTAGCCCCTTCAAAGTTGATTCTGTGTCAGGACCACCATTGCCTGGACAAGTGGTTTTGAGAAAATAACCTCAGTTCCCAAGATTTTGCTTCCTCCTTAGTAAAATGCCAGCACTGCCGAATTCAAGTGCTCTGACTACAGCACACACAGCAAGCATGTCCCCAGAGCTCCTGAGGACTGCATGAGGGTATCTGTTCGGGTTTGTAGACCTTCTTCCTCCCTCTGGTGCAGCGCAGGGCTTTTTCTGCACTCTCCCATCTGGGTCTGAGGTGGCTACCACATATAATCATAACATATTTCATACACAGAATGCTGACTTTGATTCAGATCTCCTCACCAGAGTCCACGACATTCTCTGTACTCAGCATCCTTCTCTCTGTGAGGACAGGTAGGAGCCCACAGCATTCGTTCATTACACTAGAGAAATACTAGGAATGGATGTTTTGCTAAGATTTTTCCTTCTAGCCCAGAGCACAGAGTGCTTCCACCTCAAAATAGCCTTTATGTTGTGGGCTTATACATTTTGACATGTTCTGTGGTCTTTCGGATGCTAGATTCTTTACCAACAGTCTTCTTAAATTTGAAAAGCTGTGTACAATACAAACAGCCCCCAAAGCTCAACATCTCGACTGGATGACTCAACTTTATCACGGTTCATGGTTGGTTAGTTGGTAAGCTCGTTGTCCTCATGGCCTGAAGCCATGCCCTGTTCAGCCTCTAGCCAATCCTGACTTTATGCAGGAAGGGTACAATCTTTAGCCCTGCATTCTAAGAGTCAGGGTCAGTCACCCCGGCTGGACTATCTCTGGATTCTGCGTCACTTGAAACTCAGAGCTCTGCCATGATCTTGCCAGTTTCCCCTCTGGGGATGACTACCCTAATCACAAACTGCTAACAACCTGACCCACTATCTTCTACCTGTTCACATCCTCGTTGAATCACAGAATGTCACCACCTGCCAGAATTCAGTGGTGAACCACCCCAATGCCCCCTGCTGACCTATGACATGGCCCTGCCCGGCTAACTGCATTTGCTCTTGGAAACTGTTTCCTGGTGCCTATTTCACTAGTCCCTTCAAGGCTGCCTGTCCCCCTGTAGTCAACTGGCTTTTGCCTGGCCATAGCCCAAGATATGTCAACAATTGGTAGATCAACACGTTAGGAGCCAGAAAATCTTATTAGAATGAAATGTTAATTAAGACAGGAACTCTTGGAATGTAGTGAGAAGCAGGGTCCTCAAGGTTTGGCTGGTGGAGAATGTGTAAGTATCACGTTAGGAAATTACTCTCTCAGTAAAATACAAAATGAGATGCCTCAAACTGAAGAGAAAATAATTGACTACCAATTTTATAAAGCCTGATGGCTTTTAAGTTTTTTGTATTTTTAAAATTATTTTTAATTGTGTGAAACATAACATAAAATATACTGTCTTAACCATTTTTAAGTGTCTAATTCAGTGCCATTAACTACATGCATTCACATTGTCGTACAACCATCACCACCATCCATCTCCAGATCTCTTTTTATCTTGCAAAACCAAAACTCTGTACCTCCTAAAGAATGAATCCCCATTTTTCCCCTTTCCCCAACCCCTGGCAGTCACCTTTATATCTCCTGTCTCTATGAATCTGACTCTACATACCTCATATAAGTGGGATCATAAAGTATTTGTACTTTCATAATTGGTATATTTCACTTAAATGTCCTTAAGGCTCATCCATGTCATATCATGTGTAGGAATTTCTTTCCTTTTTAAGGTTAAATAATTTTTCATCATATGTATATACCACATTTTGTTTACCCAGTCCTCTGTCAATGGACACTTGGGCTGCTTCCACCTTTGGATACTATAAATAATGTTTCTATGCACTCAGATATACAAATCACTATTTCAGTTCCCACTTTCAATTATTTTGAGCATATATCCGGAAGTAGCATTGCTGGGTCATACGGTTTTTGAGGAACTGCCATGCCATTTTCCACAGCAATGGCACCATTATACATAAAGTACACAAGGGTTCCAACTTCTCCATATCCTCTTCACAGCTTGTTATTTTTATTTTTTTTCTTTTATAATAGCCATCTTAATGTGTGTGCTTTTTTTTTTTTTTTTTTACAAATCATCTGTTATGTTCATCTGTAATCTTCTGAAAAATCTATTTACAAGTGAAGATCTTGACATTCTGTCTCCCTACTAATGAGTATTATTCAAGTTATGTGATATCACCTCTTTGTCCACAACAATTTATACTCTTTCGGTACATTTAACAACAAAGTTTTTTATCCACCTATATCTAGAATTTAGGGAGAGCCTCATCAATAGAGATTAGGTTAAAAAAAAAATGAATTGACATTTTCAATATGAGCATTTGATTTTAGTTATCTTAATGGTTTTACTTATACATAAGTACCTCAAATTTATTTCTATTTTGTCTTCCTTAAGCATCCCAGAGAATTTACTTTTAAGATATATCCCATAGGGATGCAAAAAAGAAAATACCTAAAAATTTTTAAGGTTTCTGAGAGTTTCAAAGGAATAACTAAGCCCTTAGAAATGTGAGAAAGATCATAATTACTTGCAATAGTCATTATTCAAGTTATTCCCACTCAAATTAACTAGCATTTCATGGAATAAAAAAATATTAAGAAGAAAATTATCAGTGAAACATTTAAATTATTGTATTGTGACTGGGTGCAGTAGTTCATGCCTGTAATCTCAGCACTCTGGGAGGCCGAGGCAGTGGATTGCCTGAGCTCACTGGTTCGAGACCAGCCTGAACTAGAGAGAGAGTCCATCTCTAAAATAGCCAGGTGTCGTGGCAGGCACCTGTAGTCCCAGCTACTCAGGAGGCTGAGGCAAGAGAATCTCTTGAGCCCAAGAGTCTGTCAGTTATGATGCCACAGTACTCTATCAGGACCAAAAAAGTGAGGCTCTGTCTCAAAAAACAAAAGAAAACAAAACAAAAAAACAAATAAATTATTGTAGTACATACATAACATAATCTAGTAAGAATATAGTGATCCAAAAATTTCATGTAATTTATTTCAACTATTAATTTAGACCTCCATATTAATTCCATACTATCCAAACAATTTTTTTTTTAAACCCTGAGACTGCAGTTTTAAAAAAATCGTCCTTAACTCCATAGAAGTTAAATAAATTATATTCATGAAGTGATTTTTGGCATTCTTTTATTCCTATTACATTTTTTATTTCGTGTGAACAAACTCTATTCCTATAGCAGATCATTTGTATAACCTTGAAAGGCTATTAAGGTAATATTTCCATATTTTTATATAAGAACAATAGGACCCAAATCTAATTTATAATTGTATCTTGAAAACTATGACAATCTTCTTGGGGCTATTTTTTCAAGATTACTTAATCCTAGCAATTTGCAGAACAGCCCAAGACTGCAGGACTTAAGAGAGAAGGAGGATCAAGGTCAATGTTTCCACTGCTCGTCCCCAAAGTGAACTGTCAGCGCCTCCTCCTCACTCGGCTGACTTGACAGTTAGCCACACTTCTCATCCTCGGCTCTCTCTCCACAGTTGCTCTATTTTCATTCTTCCTCGCAGTCCCAGATCTGGGATTTCTCCTTTCTCCTGACCTTGATCAACCTCCTATCATTTCTCCAATTACAGTGCATATCTTCAAGATTGATTCCATATCCCTGTTCTCACTTTTCTGAGTGCTATCAAGAGAGAAGATCATTGGTGTATGTCACACAGAGATCACTGTCTTCTGCTGACACTGAACATCTCTTCAGAAGGCAAAGTAATGCTCAGAATAAAGATAGGAAGACAGGAAGACATGTGAAGATCACATACAGAAGGGAGGGAAAGGCTGAATTTATTCCTTAGAGTCTGATTGGCAGAGGCCGAGATAAAATTAATTATAACCCTGCAGTGAGGTGGTCATATGAAGCTTGAGAGCAAAGAAAGTACAAGTCCCACTTCTTACCCTACTGTCATACCTCCTCATATGATTTTCTAGTTCTCCTGTCAATCTCCTTTCCTTTTATACTCATCATCCTTAATCCTCTCTTTCTCTCATAGCTGAATATGCCCATGCTAGAAATAAGCTTTAGAATAATACACTTCTCAGAACTTCTGTGTGTTGAGAGATATCTTGCCTGGACTATTGTGATTAGCTCTAAGCTAGTCTCTTTGCCTCTCCATTCATTTTTTTCTTTTTTATTCTCAACACAACAGCCAGGATCTATCTTCCTTCCTTCCTTCCTTCCTTCCTTCCTTCCTTCCTTCCTTCCTTCCTTCCTTCTTTCCGAAGATCTCACTTTTGTCACCTAAGCTAGAGTGCAGTGGCATCATCACAGCTCACTGCAACCTCAAATTCCTGTGTTCAAGTGATCCTTCTGCCTCAGCCTCCCGAGTAGCTGTGACTACAGGCATGCAGTATGATGCTATAGAAATAAAGTCTCACTCTTGCTCAGGATGGTCTTGAATTCCTGGCTTCAAGTGCCCTCTTAGAGAGCCGGGATTACAGATGTGAGCCACTGTGCCTGGCCTCAGGATGATCTTTTTAAAATAGACATCACATAATGTCACTGCTTTGCCCAAATAATCCATTCACCACTCACAAGAATAAAACCCCAAGTCCTCATGGAGGTTCTAAGACCTAACATTTTCTATCCTCTGATGCCTTTCTGATTTGTCTGCTACTACTCCACTCCAGCCTCACTCACCTTCTTGCTATTCCTTGAACGTTCCTTGTAAATGCCTTTGTTAAGCTTTTACAGGCACTGTTCCCTCTACTTAGAAAAGTGCTTCCCTAGATACCCACACAGATTGTTGTCTGAATTAGCTAAGCTACTAGAACAAAATGTAGTGGCTTCACTTAAGAACAGAATTTCATTTCTCTCTAATGTAAAAATGCAGAGATGGCAGGTCAGCTATGCTATTTTCAATGTGGTCTTCAAGATTGCTCCAATTGTTACCACTCCCCAGTTAGTAGGAAAAAGGCAAATGCCTCTAAGGAGATGACCTAGAAATTGCATACATCAGTTTTGCTCCCATCCAATTGGCTCATATTAGTCTGGGGCACATGCAGCTGCAAGGAAAGCTGGGAAAGGGAGTCAGGAGCTGTCATGCTCTTGCTCATAAAACCTCTGAAGGTTCAATCAGTGAAAGCAACAGGAGGATAAAGGATGCTGGAGGGGAGTTAGCAGTCTCTGCTGTACCCCTTCCCTAACTCATGCCTCTGCTTAAATATACCCTAATCTGAAAAACCACCCCTGTTCACCTTCTGAAAATATCCTCTCACTGTAACTCTCTATCCTTTTTTAAGTTCCTTCTTAGCAAGTATCATCAGCTGATAAAGTACAGTTCTATTTGTTCACCAACTGCTTCCCCTCACCAGAATGTAAACCCGAAATGCTCAAGAGCAGGGATTTTGCTTTGTTAACTGCTGTAGCACCACTGCCTAGCACACGGTAGACATTTTAAAAATATCTTTTAAACAAATGAATATACATGTGTTGAATCACATTGGGGTTCAGTAAGTATGTAATGCAGTATGTTAGAGATGAGATTTTAATTTATTATTAAGAGCAGGAGCAACACCAACTAAAGCTTTCTATCTTCAAGAAACAGCAGTAATCTTTAAGGACAGTCCAGTTTAACCCCAAATTTCCTAACACCCTTCTTTAACTTGGTAAAGGCAAAGTCTCATAAAATACACCCTCAGTTCTGATTGCTGTGCAAAATGTTTAGCAATTCAAGCTTCACTGTCAGTTCAAAGATGTTATTTTTTGAAGTTATTTGTGAGTCTTGATTCCAAATGTGTCCCCATGGGAGGTTGTGCCACTGAAGCCACAGTGGGAGGGAAGATACCTGCCACTCCTTCACCTGAAGCTTCACTTAAAGCTGAGGAAGAGCCCAAGGAGAAGGCGGCCTAGACCAGGGCTTTCCGGATTTCACACTTGATATCCCACACAAGGTGATATTTAAGATTATGAAATGTGTGACTGACCAGTTAAGTGCCTCATCTGTGCCACGGAGGAAGCTTAACCAAGTGTGGATGCTAAGCCTTCCTAAAGGAAATGCCAGCCATCCTAATGTGGGGGTGAGTTGTCCTAGGACAGCGGTTCTCAACCTGTGGGTTGTGACCCCTTTTTAACAAATGAAAATACATTGCAACATTAAGAAGATTGAGAACCACTGTCCTAGGATGAAGGAGGAACAGAACTTCTCTTCCTGAAACTGGACTGTAAGGTCAGTAGAGCCCTGGGCATGGTCTTTGGAGAGGGGTGATCCAGCCCATCCATGGAAACCTGATGGAAGTTTCCTTTAAGACTTGGAACTTGGGCATAACCTTAGAAGCTCCCTTCTGGCAGGAGTGCCTGTTATTCTTAATGCTGGATGTCTTCACTGGGCTGTGAGGGCAAAAGGGAGTAAACAGAGTCCCTGCTCCGAGCACCAGGAGAAGCTGAATGCAGGTTGGACTTGTGGGGCTGCAGGAGGCCTGGGTTCTACAGACAGCATACCTCCCTTTGATGCCCAGAAACCACTGAGAGTTGAACCTAGTGGGAAAATTGGCTTCCTGCAGCCTATGAGAGGGGAATTTCATTGTAATTAGAATACTAAAGAGAGAACATTCTTGTTTTTAAGTCACAAGCTGGTGAGATCTAAGGATCTGTCAATCACATCTAATTGGAAATATTGAAGGAAGGACTTGTAGCTCTTGTTTATGACATCCCAATGTTTTCTAATTATCCCAAGCAGCACCACAGCTGTCCTAAACATTTCTCAGAAAAAAAAAAAAAAAAAAAAAAACATTCTGAAAGCTAGTGTCATCCTGTACCTTTTAGGAGAAAGGAGACTGGTAGGAGAAAGGAGACTGGTAGCAAGCTAGAGAGTACAACTTGACCCATCAAAAATAAATGAACCTTCCTTGGATACGGCTTTCATGGTTTTAACTCTTCTGTGTCAAAACAGTCAATGGCTCCCTGCCCCGTCTAATAGAAAGCTGATATCTGCTGCTTGATTTTCCCTTTGCAAAGAAACAGTGCCTAACCTCTGACCTCATTCCTACTCCCCTTCTAGGCTGGCCCCCCACACTGCCGGGGTATACCAAACTCCTTGCCTGTGACCCACCTGTTTGTCCAGCTCCTGCTTTTGCTCAGTCCTTTATATCACCTAGAACTGCAGGCTGAGCAATTCATCCCTGGGTTAGCTACTGTCTTGAATTGTGTGCAAGATGTTTTTTACATTGATAGTCATGTGCTGCATAATTGAAGAGCGTATGTGGGAATATTTAAGGGAAGAGTCATATCTTGATGAGTTTGTATTACTACTAATTATGATTTTATAAGTTAAAAAATTATTAATAATTAATAATTGAATATTGGTTTTAAACTTATAAAATCATTATTAGTAGTAATGCAAGTATATCAAGATATGACTCTTCCTGGCTCGGTGCCCATAGCTAAGTGGTTAGGGCACCAGCTGGCAGGTTAGAACCCGGCTGGCAGGTTAGAACCTGGCCGGGCCTGCTAAACAACAATGAAAACTGCCACAAAAAAATATCCAGGCATTGTGGTGGGTGCCTGTAGTCCACTTGGGAGGCTGAGGCAAGAGAATCACTTAAGCCGAAGAATTTCAGGTTGCTGTGAGCTGTGATACCATAGCGCTCTACTGAGGGTGACATAATAAGACTCTGTCTCAAAAAATAAATAAATAAAATAAAAATAAAAAGATATGACTCTTCCCTTAAATATTCCCACATGCACTCTTCACATAATGACGTTCTGGTCAATGACACACTGGATATGCTAAGGTGGTCCCATGAGATTATAATACCATATTTTCACGGTAAACTCCTGTGTTTGGATATGATTAGATACACAAACCCTTACCATTGTGCTGCAGACATCTGCAGTATTCCATACAGTAACATGTTGTACAGGTTTGTAACACAGGAACATGGACTGTACTTGCCTAGATGTGTGGTGGGCTGTGCCATCGAGATCACCCAACAAATGCATCACTCAGAATGTATCGCCATCATTAAATGATGCACAATCCACTGGCTTGTATTCTTCAGTCGGATGGCAAGACCCTCCAGGGGAGAGGAGAGAGGCAGGGCTTCTTATTCTTTCATGTTTTCTACTGTACCTCACACCATGCCGCTGGGCCCAATTAATACATTTTTTTTAAATGCTTAAAGAATAGACTGAGAATCACTAATCCATAACTAATTCTTATAACAAAGTATCCTTCTTCCCTAGTCCCTTGAAGAGTTGGTATTATTTCCTAATGCCACTATAGAAAATTCCCACAAACATAGCAGCCTAGAGCAACAGAAATTTATTCCCTCACAGAGTGAGTGGCCAGAAATCTGAAATCAGTTTTAGTGGCTGCTGTAAAGGTGTCTGGGGCCACAGTCCACCAGAGACTGGGGGTGGGGTGGAGAATCATTCCCTGCCTCTTCCAGAGACTGGTGGCTGTTGGCTTCCCTTGGCTTCGGGCTGCATCTCTTCAGTCTCTGCCTCGCTGACCTTACTGTCTCCTCCTCAGTGTATCGAATCCCCCTCTGCCTCTCTCTTGTAAGGATACTTGTGATTACATTTAGGGTTCTTGTGGATAATCCAGGATAATCTCCCATATCAAAATTCTTTACTTAATTACATCTGCAACAACTTTTTTTCCATTTAAGGTAACATTTACAGGTTCCAAAGATTGAGACCAGATATCTTTCAGGCTATTATTTAGTCTACTACAAGTTATAATTTAAATAATATTCTTAAAATTTGGCTAACTAAATATAATACCAGTGGAAAAAGACAATGTTGAACTAGAAGTAAAGAAATGTAGTTCCCAAGGGAAGGCCAATCTACACACACACACACACACACACCCCCTCATACAAATTTGTGTATCAGCAAAAGTATTTCCTATTGCATCTTCAATTTCACTATGGAACAAGTTCTTATTTATTTAAAAAAAAAAAAAAAAAAGAGTTAAAACACATATGGCTAAAGGGCTCAACTACAACTTGGACTTTACCTAACAAATGCAAATAATGTAATCTAATTATTTCTACACTCATATTTATCTAAAATTAAACAAACAAACAAAAAAACCACCACGTATGTCTGAGCATTCGATTAAAACTGCCAAAATGACAAAAAGAAAAGTTAGACTCTATGTAAAGAGAAATAAGTATTTTGAATCCTTATGCAATAAAAAGTAGTTTTTAAGGTTAACATGGATTAAAGAATTGTTTGGACAAGTAGTCTTGATGAGTGATAAGACATAATTGAATTTGCAAATGTTCCTATTAAATTATGATCTCACCCTACTACTTCCTTCTAAATCACAGGAGGATCAAGAGACAATGAAGATATAATTGTAATACCCAATGTTCATATAACAATTTATAGTTTACAAAGCTTCTGACGTACCTATTACCATTTGATTCTCACCACAGTTTGGTGAAATGAGCAGGGTGGGTGTTATTACTTCCAGTTTTCAGATGAACAAATAGATTCAGGGAGGGTCAATGACTTGGTCAAGAAAAGCTAGCAAAAAATTGTCAGATCTTAATAGTAATGAGTTTAATTGTTAATTGAGAAATTTGTAAATTGAGAGAAAGAGTTAGTTAGTTCTTGGCTGATAAGCTGTTTGTCCTCCTGGAGTCCTGGCAACTACCCGCTCTATCAATCTGCCTCCTCCATATTTGTCTGGGCCCACCGATAAACTGGCCCCAGACCCAATCCAAATCTGGGGATATTCCTAACATATAAAAATACTGGCAGCAAGACCAACAATCTGGTCCTTATTTTTGTTCTGTAGCTTAGCCTAATGAGCATATCTTAGAACCCAACTTTTAGTCAATCAAACAGTATTATTAATCCCAAAATATGTTTAAAGCATCTAAGGTACTGTGGGGAGCCTCAGAAAAGCATCCATCATCCACTCATACATCTGTCCATCCATCCATCCATCCATCCTTCTGTCCGTTAATATTTAAACTGATCATCTATTATCACCAGACACTGGAATAAAAAATGAACAAAATATGGTTGCTACTATTAAATCACTGACAACCCAGTAAGGAGAAGAGACATATTAACAAATCAGTAAAATAACATGAGTGCATCCCAACACTGAAGTTATTTGCAGAGTATTCTTGGGGTCAAAAGAATATTTCTGGAAGTACAATTGAAATGCCTTTTAAAAACAAATGAAGTCAGCAGAAGGGAGCATAAAAATAAGTAATTCAAAATCAAATCTGTTGTAACTTTAAATTACTTTGAGTTTTATAGGAATGTGATTATAGGACTAGTATGCCTGAGTCATGTGACAGGCAGCTATAACCTAGGCAACCTTATTCCTCTGATTATAGATAAGCTTTTTCTTTATGTACATTGATGTGTAAAATGTTGTAAAAGACTAAAGGGTGCCAGAGAAGACCCCTGCCCTCTTTAACATTGGCCTTCATTATAGATTAACTTCCATCTTACTTCTTTTACACAAAGACCTCATGACTAAGGTGAAATGTTAAATATACTTTTTTAAATTGGAAAAGCAAAAGAAAACAGTTGTAACTCATAAACCAGCCTTGCATGAAAAAAGTTCATAATCCTGTAAAATTTCTTTGTTGTTTATCTATATAAACAAGACCTTAACTTTTCAACTTCAGAGCATGGACCCCATTCCTTGGAGTCTGTGTTACCTGAATGGCCATTCTCAGCTTTGTGCTTGAATAAACCTCTTTAAACTGGTTTCTGATCCTTTCAATTACTTCAAGTTGACAGGAGGAAGAGCAAGGTAGGGGGAGCAGAAGATACAGAAATGAAGGCTCAGAGCCAAGATACAGCACAGTGTGTGTTAGCTTTGCTTCTGTAATGTCAGGATCAAGATCTCTAAACCCTAGAATCCTATCATTCGACTGCAAGCTCTCAGGTGAGTGCCACAGCCATAAGACATACTCTGAGCAAGTGGCAGGGGCTGCTATAGCAGTATTTTAGGCTGATGAGCTGTCTAGAATCATGCATTTGAGTTTGTAGGCCCTCTTTAAGTGGAGGGAAGGGAAGGAAGGGTATGGTTTCAGGGCAGAATATGAGCCCCAGGGTGAGTCGGTGATGGCAACAGCATCAATGCAAAAGAAGAATCCAAGATTGCAAGAGGATTCAGAAGAATCCTTTAGGATAAAGTAAGAATTTTTAATGTCCCAAATTTTTACCCTCTGTCCAGCACCCCAATTGGTCTTAGACCCTTATCAGAGTTTCTGTCCTCTTCCTGGAGGAATGAGGCTGTGTCAGGGGGACAACATGACCCCTAGTGCTTAGAGTGTAACACTAATTGATCTGGAAGGTTCAAGTTTGGAAGGGCAGGGCCTGACTGTATTTACAGAGCCTAAAGTGGAAATCAGAGTGTAGTAAGGGAGGGAAGTAGGAGTGAAATCAAGGGCTTTATCTGCTGTTTTAAGTAGTCTAGCATAATGCTGCCTGCAAGAAAATAGAACAGGGGCCATATATATGCTTTTATACTTTGTAATTGCCACATTTAAAAAAGGAGCAAATTACCAAAAAGGTAAAATTAATTTTAATAATAGATCTTAAACTCCGTATATCAAAATTGTATCCTTTCCATATGTAATATTTATTAAATATTTTTTATAATTAATGATATATTTTACACACCTTTTTTTGTATAAAGTATTCGAAATCCACTGAGAATTATACTACAATTCATCTCAATTCTGACTGGCCACATTTCAAGTGTTCAATAATCACATTCAGTTAGTGGCTACCCTGTTAGATAACAAAGATCTAGAAATTCTCCTAATGTGCATGGAGTCATAGAAGGGTTTTAAGCGTGGCCGTGGCAAGATCGGACCTGTATTCCAGTACACCACTATGGTGGATTTAAGGAAGGTAGACTTAAAGGAGAAAGGACTGGAACTAGGGAGACAAAGTAGGAGACAGTGATACAAAAACGTAGGTGTGGCCGGGCACGGTGGATCACACCTGTATTCCAGGCACTCTAGGAGGCCAACACGGGTGGATGGCCTGAGCTCAGGAGTTCCAGACCAGCCTGAGCAAAAGTGAGACCTTGTCTCTACTAAAATAGAAAAACTCGCCAGAGGTTATGGCAGGTGCCTGTAGTCCCAGCTACTCAGGAGGCTGAGGCAAGGATATCGCCTGATCCCATTAGTTTGAGGTTGGTGTGAGCTGTGATGATACCACAGCACTCTACCCAGGGTGACAGAGTGAGACTCAGTCTCACAAAGGAAAAACAAACAAACAAACAAACAACAACAAAAAAAAACCCCAGATGATCTAGGTGAGGGATGCCCAGGGTCTGATTTGGGGGTAGGAGGGTGTACCATGTAAGAGGTAAGTATTAGTTAGGATCCTGTCAGAAAAAGAGAGACTACCCTAGGTCTTTCAAAGAGCGGAAATTAATTTGGTAAATTAATTATCCAGCAGTGAAACAGACACAGGCCCAAAGAGAGGGCAATAAGCAAAGAGAGCAATGGTAGGAAGGCATTGCCATCTCCCATCTAGAAGGACAAAAAGAAGAGGCAGAGGCATCAGAGCCGAAGCTGGGGCCACCTGCTGGGAGCTAGCCTCAGTGGGGCTGACTGGCAGGAGCAGGGAAGAGTTGTCCTGGGGAAGATGCCACCAGAGGCAGAGTAAGGGAGGGAGAAATGCCCTGGCTCCTCGGGGCATCTCCTTCCCACCTCATCTTCCAGTTTTCTAGTAGTGCCTCCCATTGGCAAACCTACTAGGAAGGAGTCGACAAGAACAATGGACTTTCTCGCAATGCAGAGGGAATGAATCTGAAGGCAAACAGGCAAGCAGCAAGGATAAGGAGACAAGTTTTTTAAACTTTCACGAGGCAAACTGGCATAAATTGAAGACTGATGATAAGAGAAAAAAATAGTCAAATGTGACTATTGCCAGGCTTTCCAGACATCGCCTTCTGATTAAAGATTGGCCCATCAATCCCTGCCCTGCTTGGAGTCCTCTCACAAGAAGACTCATAGGCAATCCTGTGTGAAGAGCTTTCAGAAGGAGATCTGCCTCCCAGCTGACCAGACGTGTCCAGCTCCCAGCAGAGGCTCATACTGGATATGCTACCACTAACTTTGGGGACAGGGTGGAGAGGGGTGGCACAGACAAGAGTGAGGAGCAGATCCGGGGGGTTAGACTGAGGGTTCAGTGTTAGAGATGATGAATTGAGGCCCCAGGACACCAGGAACAATGGTCAGCAAATTCAAAGGGCACTACAAAGGTTTTGAGACAGACTGTGTTATGGTTCATTATTTCACTCCCAAGAAATACAGTTGACATTGGCATTCTTTCTGATTCACAGGTGCAAGTTCAACTTGCTACACTGGTTGATGCTGCTGGGAGAGCCTCATTTGTTCTCCTCGAAGCTGCGCTCAGCCAGTGTCGCTATTAGGCTGGGAAGAGAGCACTTTGGTGCAATGATTTACTATCATCTTAAAAGTGGGTTAAACAAGTCTCAAAGCCTTGAGCATTTGCAACAGGCTTTCAAAGACCTTACTCCTTCTCACATGATAGTTTTGTGGTGGTTTCAAGAATTTAGAAGAGGCCAAACTTTACTAAAAGATGAGGAGAGGGGGTGGGCATGCGGCGACCACAGTGACTAAGGAAAACAATGGTTTTTGAAAACAATCACAGGACATTTAAGGACACTGAAGTAGCACTACACATTGGATCACCAGCAGTGTCCAAAATCCTGCACAATTATCTTCGAGTCTGGAAAGTTTCATCCCACAAGCACCTCACTCTCTGACAGATGATCTAGAGCAGGGGTCCTCAAACTGTGGCCCGTGGGCCACATGAGGCAGTGTGATTGTATTTATTCCCGTTTTGTTTTTTTTACTTCAAAATCAGATATGTGCAGTGTGCATAGGAATTCATTCATAGTTTTTTTTGTTTTTTTTTTTAAACTATAGTCCAGCCTTCCAACGGTCTGAGGGACAGTGAACTGGTCCCCTGTTTAAAAAGTTTGAGGACGCCTGATCTAGAGCACATCCGTATTGAATGATGTGAAGAAATGCCGCTCAGATTCACCAGAGGCAAGTCTAGAAGCATTTCTGGTGACAAAACCTGGATGTACCAGTTTGATCCAGAGTCCATGGTGTGGATTTTTCCTGATGAAAATCCACCAACGAAACTGAAGTGGCCCTGAAATGTTAGAAAGAAAATGGTGGCAACCTTCTCCCAAAGCAGTCACGTTGCAACTGTTCCTCTGGAGGGAAAAAGGACGTCCCTGCTCAGTAGTACACAGTGGTACTCCTACAACAATTTTTTGGGAAGCTTCAAGAATGATGGCCAACGACAGGACTCAGAAGGAGATCTGCCTCCCAGGTGACCAGACACAAGACATGTGTCCCAGGCCCAAGAATGACGGCCAAGATGTACAGACCATCTTGGACCAGGCGTCTGCCCACACCCCATTCAGTTCCTGGAGGACACATAAGTGACCTGGCCCCATGTGATTATTTCCTGTTCCCTACAGTAAAAAACTCCCTGTAGGGAAGATTCTCCATCCCTGAAGAAGCTCTTCAAGACTGTGAAAGTGAGCTGACAGCCCTTGAAGAAAGTGAATGGAAAGAGTGTTTCAAAAATGGCTTATAAGAATGCAAAATGGTGTAGAAGGTCACGGCGATTATTCTGAGGGTATATAGTCATCAGAATGATTTTATGTTTCTTAGTTTTTATGTTTTCAGTACTTTCAGAGTGTCCCTTGTATTTGGCTATTTGAGCTGAAATTCAGGGAAGAGGTCATGGCTAAATAGATAATTTGGGAGTCCTCATCATACAGGACTAGCTAAAATGTAAAGTTAATGCAATTACTGAGAGATCACAAAAATGAGATGAGATGTGAACAAGGACGAAGCCCTGGGAATAGCAGAACCCCAGAGGAAAGGTGTCCCTGAAGGAGGCCAAGACAGATGGTCAGTGAGAGGAGCCAGGAGGATGCCACACCACTGAAGCAGTGGACTTGGAGGGAGCCTTGGAAAAGAACTCAGGAGTTTATTCATGCAACTAATACTGTGAATGCAGCAGTAAGCAAAACTGTTACTGAAGCAAAGCGGTCCAGATTGACAAAAAAGGAATAGGGTTCCTGGGATTGCAAATTCAAATGGTTTTGGTGAAGGAGGAGAGCAGTTCCCACAGTGATGAGCTCAGGAGACAGATCTGAATGCTGAGCAAACGGGAGGTGAAGGAGTAGGGAGGGAGGGGGGAAACGACTCTTTTGAGGAGTTGTATGAAAGGGAAGGCACAATGGGGTACTTGACAGAGGCAGCACAAGTGCAAATGAATGTTTGTTTGTGTTCTCCCTTGTACATGTGGGCTCGCTGCTGGGAAAGGGCCAGGAATGGTGGGTGAGGAAGCTGAAGATTGGGAGAGGACACTGGAGGGAGCCAGGCTCTGACACAGACAGGAAGAGCCTTGTAAATCAAGAAAAGCATAATGAGTCTACATTTAGAAGCAGACTTTTCTTCTTGTGTTCTTTTTTCTAATGACCACTAAAATAGCATCCAAATTTAAAACAAACCTAAGGGTGGGATGTATGCTTCACTCAGGGCTGTAAGGGGGAAAGAAAGAAGCTTATTATCCTTCACTCACTTTGCACTCTGCACCCGGGCTTGCCCCATTCTATCTTAGTAGCTAGAGCAAAACCCAGAAAGGTCTCCCCAGACCCCCAGGGCTTGGCTTGCCACGGTTCTTCACCTGACCAGGCCCTGATCCATTGGCCCTGACATGCAACACCGCCCGGGCCCCAAAGTGCTCGCAATTCTAGGAGCCACTGGTCCTGCCCCCCAGTGTGTACCTGAGCGTGTAGGTGAACCAGGCCAGTGTCCAGACATCGCTGAGGGTAGAAGGGGAGACATCTTCATGGGTTTCCAAACCGGGCTGCTCACAGGGCTGTGTCAGACATGAGACAGTCTCCAGATTCTAGGACATCTTTCCCTACAAGCTGGTGAGGGCAGATTTACAGGGAGCAGAAGGAAGGTCCAGGCTAATCTTCCTCCCCAGCTGCTCTCCGACACCACTCCATTGTCTCACTTTGTCTTTCTAAATGAAGACATGGCTGGCTTTAAAGACCTGATGTGAGGTGAGTTTATCTTCCGTGACTGCCCTAGAAGGCCCCTCCCCTAACAGACCCAGCTTGGCCCATTCCCTAAGTCCTTCTGTTTGGCCCACAAAGCAGAGGGTCAGTGGGGCACGGTCCTCCCTTGCTGGCTCCCCTGGGACAGCACACCAGCGTGTGCTCACTGCATTGAGGTCAGTGTCACACGTGCTCACTGAGTTCCCCGGGACACATTTGCGCAATGCTTTCCTTCCTGATACCGTCGTCAAAACAAACCCATCTTCCCGTAACATCAGCCTCTTCCCATACACCTACAGTCACAGGTCACGTCCTAAAACTACAATAGTCTAAAAGAATATACAGAAATAATAACAACAAAAAAGTCTCTGTAAGGAGAAAAGCTAGAGATATATGTATGCAGATGTATAAAATATATTTATGCAGGTATATACATGGATGTATTCACAAACACACCCTCCCAGATAATAAATGTGCAACAATCATACTTAGTTTTATCCAGAAATTATTTCAGAAAATAATGAATTTCATTCAAGTGATTACCTACATATACAAATAGAATATAGGAGTTTGGGCTTTATAAAAAATCACTTCTAATGCAGTTTGTTTACAATTGTAAAACAAGCAGATGGAAAGCAGTCTGGAGAAAAAATCTGTTTCATCTCTGGAGTGAACGAACACAATTAGAATGCTAAAAACAATAAGTCTCACGAAACTGAACACAGCAAGGATCTTTTCTTGAACGATGATTGGATGAATTACAGCCACCTAAATCTTTATAGCATCAGCTGCAGGCTAATAAATAAAGAGCTGGCTAATTTGACATCAATATTAATATTCATTTTTTTTTTCAACTCTTGCTACCCCTATAGCTACTATGTTCTGTCATCTCTGCCTCCAATGTGGCATCGCATTTCTAGTGAAGAAAACAGGATTGCCAAGCGTCCCTTGCTCCCTCCCTCATTCATTCATTTTCCTCTTTAAAAAAAAAAAAAAAAAAAAGCCCTGGAGTTCTCTTCAAGTGATTTTTGAGTAACCTGAGCTCAAACAATTAGGCATCCATTTATTATTAACGTGCATTTCTCTCTTTTTTCAGGCATAAGAGTATTTTAAGTAAAAGAGTACTTTTTATTGATTGTGCTGCAAGTACTCTGAGTATCTAAAAAGGAAACCAGGGAATAATTTGTGCTATCAATTTTCAATGAAGAATTTTAGATTTAATGCACAGAAGAAAAACTGAGCAGAAATGTAGCCAATCTCCTTTAAAATGTGATAGTAGAAAATGGAAAGTAAATTTCCATGTTGCTCCTTATCACAAACTACAGCTTGTAGCTAAATTACCTAGCCATGTTCTTGCTCTAAGGACAGGAAGACAAGGATATATGCATTAAAAAAATGAAGTATTGGCTTGGCGCCTGTGGTTCAAGTGGCTAAGGCACCAGCCACATACACCTGAGCTGAGTTTGAATCCAGCCCAGGCCTGCCAAATAACAATGATGGCTGCAACCAAAAAATAGCCAGGCATTGTGGCAGGCACCTGTAGTCCCAGCTACTTGGGAGGCAGAGGCAGGAGAATCACTTGAGCCCAGGAGTTGGAGGTTGCTGTGAGCTGTGATACCACAGCACTCTACCCAGGGTGATAGCTTGAGGCTCTGTCTCAAAAAAAAAAAAAAAAAAAAGAAGAAGTATTAAGAGCATTTTAATGTTAAGTGGCAAACTACATTTGTTTACCTTGTTTTTTAATCCTTATAGTTAGTATTTATAATGTGTGACCATATTTTTCTTTTTTAACCAAATCATATATTTACTATCAAATTCACTTTTTTTTAAATTAGACAGAATCTTGCTTTGTCTCCTGGGCTAGAGTGCCATGCCCTCAGTCTAGCTCACAGCAACCTCAAACTCCTGGGCTCAAACAATCTTCCTGGCACAGCCTCCAAAAGTGCTGAGACACACATGAGCCATCATACCCAGTCTCTACAGTATTCCTAACGATTATTTAAAATGACTGCATAATATGCTGTGTAGTATATGAGAGCTATTGGAAAGTATCCATCTATGTAATAGGAAAAATAGTATTAACAATGGCTGGATACTTTCCAGACAGCTCTCATATATATATGTGTGTATAAAATTATTTAATGATAGCCTTTTTGTTAAATATGTAGGTTGTTTTCAGAATTTCTTTCTATTATAAATGTTGCTATGACAAATATCTTTAGTATACTTTTTCCATATTTTAGATTATTGTGTTTGGGTAGGTTCCAAGAATTAGAGTTACAGGGTTACGTTGAATAAATCTTATTGCAACTGGTACATTTTGCTTCAATCATTTTCCTTATTAGATGTTGCTTCTGAGATCATTTATGGGACCATGCGGGGAGCTCCCTAAATGGTTTCCTTTCTCCTTTCACCTTATCCTATCACCAACCAACATACTATACTTATTTGTTTATTTATTTATTTTCTGAGACAGAGCCTTAAGCTGTTGCCCTAAGCTCATAGCAACCTCTAACTCCTGGGTTCAAGCAATTCCCCTGCCTCAGCCTCCCAAGTAGCTGGGACTACGGGCACCTGCCACAACACCTGGCTATTTTTTGGTTGCAGCCGTCGTTGTTATTTGGTGGGCCCAAGCTGGATTTGAACGCTCCAGCTCAAGTGTATGTGGCTGGCATCTTAGCCACTTGAGCCACAGGTGCCGAGCCCAACATAACATACTTAATAGGCACAAGACACTTTCATTAAATTTTTCCTGACACTACCATCAGAATGTCTTTTTTTTTGTCTTTTTTTTGAGACTGAGCCTCAAGCTGTCACCCTGGGTAAAGTGTCATGGCATCACAGCTCACAACAACCTCCAACTCCTGGGCTCAAGCGATTCTCCTTTCTCCGCCTCCCAAGTAGCTGGGACTACAGGCACCTACCACAACACCCGGCTATTTTTTGGTTGTAGTTGTCATTGTTGTTTGGCAGACCTGGGCTGGATTCAAACCCACCAGCTCAGGTGTATGTGGCTGGCACCTTAGCCACTTGGGCCACAGGTGCCAAGCCCAGAGTGTCTTTTAAAACCAGAATTCATGCAATCAATCCTTATTATTGGTGGACTCTGTGTTTGCAAATTTTCCTGCTCAAAATTTATTTGTAACTCCAAGCTTACTACTCACAGCTCTTTCATAGCTATTATGGACATGTGTAGAGAGTCCGCATACTCTTGAGCCATCTGACAGGCTGCTTCCCAGATGATATGAAATGGAATGCTCTGCTTTCTTGTATTTCTCAAACTGCAAACAGGTATCTTTTTAGTGCTCTATGTAACATCATGCTTTTTGCTTTTCATTGGTAATTTTACTGTTTGAAATGGTCCCCAAGTCTAGTGCCAAAGTGTTGTCTGGTGTTTCTAAGTGCAAGAAAGCTATGATAGACCTTGCAGAGAATACCATATATACTCGAGTATAAGCCAATTTGTGCCGGAAAAAACTCAGCTTATACTCGAGTATATACGGTATATTTTAAGATAATCTGCTTCCAAGCATAAGTTACAGTTTGTACTAATTTCCACCCTACCACTATTGGTCATAGGTATAATGTTCATGAATCCACAACGTATATTAAATAAGGTAACTTTAAATAGAAATATGCATAAAATAAGGCTGTGTTTTGATCATGTTGAAAACATGATCAGAGGCTCACAGAAACCTAACTTTGCATTTCCCCTAGGAGAAAGGATTCGGTATTTGTTAATCCAGGGTTCAAGGTGACTTTATAGAACATATAGTAACATGTTCAATCAACTGTATTTGCATGCTTTGTTTAAAAGTCTTTAAAAACCAGTATTATGATAGAGCAAAATTTGTATTCCAAAGGTCAACATTCAAGGCCTACACGTTTAGGCCCTAAAACTAATTTTCTAACTTTATCTTTGACTAGTTCCCAGGGTAAACTTTTGTTGCTGAGAAAGATTCACCTATGATTATAAAAGACGACTGGTTACAATGAAGGCCTTCAGTTCTGTCAGCAGAAGCCTTTTGGTGGGAAACAAATTTTCCTTGAAGATAAAATTCTATACCAAAAAGGCTCTGATTTCCCAGGCACCTAGGAAAGGGTGCTTGTCTTTTTACTTCTCTTGGCAGCACACTTTCTGGGCCATTATTTCCAGAAAACTGTTTAGTTGTTGCTGACTTCATCTGTGGTCCTATAGCCACGTCTGGCTGTCTTTATTCCAATCATGTGCACTCCTGGCTCAAGAGAGCACACTGATGTCAACTTTGACATTCCCTTAAGGCATACTCAGTCCTGTAGCCAGAAACTTCCAGAGAGTGTAACCAAATAATGATGTCACAGAGCAGAGCTTTTATGTGTAGTTACAAACATTTCTAACCAGTTGCAGAGACTTGGGGCACTATGATGCAGCCCTGGGATCTGGATCTGTGTCCAGTTTCAGGTGAATTTCCTGCTGAAAATTAGGCCTGCTCCATCACTCCCAACCATCCAGAGTTGCATATTTTGTGTGGCAGTGTTGAGGGAAATACAAAGAGTGTGGCCCCCACATTCACTTTTTGGCCAATGACAATCAGCAAGATGCAGAAGGAGCCTCACTGGGTCTTGGTCCAGAAGTTCTAGTCAGTGACCAGCAACAAAGCCACAGGCAGCCCCGGGAGGGTGGAGAGCAGCAAAAAAAGCAACTGCAGTGTGGGACAGGTGCAGGAGGCTGCATCTTCCCAGCTATTCTTTCTCAGGAGGCTAAGATCTGGATGTCACGTCACATATGCACATTCACTCCAATAGATGCCCCTGCCCATGTGATTAATTTCAAATTCCTCAGCCTCAAAATCATACACGGGCCAAGATCCCCTTTACCATGTCACCGCCTCACCATTCCCCAACTATGTGCCCCTTGTGACACAGCCACTCTCTGCTGTCCTCGGACATCACTCCCTTTCTAGCCTTGGCTCACCACGCCTATGGAGAATGGAGAGAGCCCTCCCACCTGTCACCTTCTCTGAGCAGCCCTCCCAGCCTGCTGCACCCACACAGAGCTCCTCCCTCCTTCCCATGTGCTCCGGTTGTACTCCAGACCTACTGGCACTGGAGAACAACAATCCTTTGTCATATCTGCCTTCTCAACTGGGCCATGGAGCTCCCCAGAGCAGGGGCTGAGTATTCCTCTGTTTTTATCTCGGATGTCAGCCCAATGCCTGCTGTGTAGAGGTGCAGAGTGTATCCTGATGGCTAAATGAATGAATACAGGGTCAGTTTTCTGAGAGGCTAATTCATGTACTTTAGTTCTAAAAGTCCCTGGCTCTTGCTTGAACTGTGGCTCCCGACTTAACAGTTCAGCCTGGCTGGCTGAGAGGATGGAGTTCCTTCCAGAGAGTTAGAGAGAACTAGAGGGCACAACTTGCTATTGGAGGGAAGGAGAAGCTGAGGGAAGAAAGGCTTAGCCAGACACTGAGAGGAAGTAGAAGGCCCACCCCCTCCAGGCCAGGGCAAAGAGGGAAGGAGGAAAAAGATGCAAGTTGAGGAAGCAATTCGGCAAGTCTGTCTGACTTCTCATAAGAATTCCAAAACAAAGTGGGAGCTGCTAGGTGCAGAGAAGCTGAAGGACCCCCTGAGGGTCCTTGTGTTGCCCTCACTGGTTAGAACTCTGGACAGAGATATATAGGTGGCCCTAAGCAGGCACCTGCACTGAAAGAGGGCCTGACCTGGACTCCAGAGGCCCCTGTCCTTCTCCACGGCGTCCAAGGGATCAGACAGACTTGGAGGTCTTCTAGGTGTGCAGCAGGCAGCTGAAAGGTAACTGCCATGAGGATCGTGGAAGAAGCAGTGAGGGGACCCCGTGCAGAGGCTAGGGGTTGGGCAATTTAGCCATAGGTCAAATGTAGGATTTGCCTAGGACTTAGAGCAGGTCCAGTGGAAGCAAAGGTGAGGCCCTGTCTGCAAGACCAAGGCCTGGCCAACAGAAAGGCCCAGGCCCCTAGCCTCAGGCTTCAGCTCTAGGTACCCGCAGAGGCCCCCAGTGACAGAGAGGAGAAGTGGAATATCGTGGGGGTCAGAAGGCCACGAGAGCTCTGTTTGTGGGTCGGAGGTCCTCTTCAACAAAGTCATTTTCATACCCACCCTTACTACCAGGAGATGGGGGAGAAATCTGAAAGATGCAATAGTTGATGTAAAACAAGAGGTTAAATCAAAGGCAAGTGGGATGTATATTTGGGGTTCCCGCTTTCCCTTATCCAGAAGGTGAGAACTCCAAGGAAGCTTTGCCCAGCTAAATAGAGGACTTTATTTTGAGAGAGAAGTTTATGAACTGCCTTCTGCTAATCTTTCAACTCTATTAGAAATAAATGGAGTGTGATGTAAATGTGTCAACCAGTCTGTGAAACTAGTGTGTAATGCCCCATGATCATATCAATGTACACAGCTATGATTTACTAAAAAAAAAAAAAAAGAAAGAAAAAAAGAAAGAAAGAAATGGAGAAAAAAATAAATGGAGAAAACATACATTTCAAGACAAAAGCACCCAGCAGTGACCCAGTGATGGTGTCCTGGGGACTCTTGGGCCTTTTTGCCCAGTAATCTGCCTCCTGTCTGTATTTTCAGACCTTCCTCTTTGGGAGAGATCTGTGCTGGCTCAGAACCCTAGGAGCGGAGGAAACCAGGAAACCGAGAAACACACCCCCTGATTCTGGGCTTCAGACGTCAGCTGCTACTCCAGCTGCTGCCGCTGCGCCTGTCAGATAGAATTTGCCTCTTGGCTGCCCCTCGCAGAGCTGCTCAGAAGTGTGTGTGTGTGTGTGTGTGTGTGTGTGTGTGTGTGCGCGCGCGCGCCTCTTTTATTCCTCTCTGAGCTGACGGGCCTTGGGGCACACGGTCTGTCACTCGCCCCCCCTGCCCGCAGCCACCCACTCCCCACTGCATGAACCCTGGATTGGCACAGAAGCCCAAATGCAAAACGCTCCTGCAGTTTCCTCCTCTGGTGGATCCTCAAAATCTGTGTTAGAAACTCCAGCACTGCATTCTCCAAACCTCCCCAGGGCTTCCCCAGCGACCAGTGACTTCCCTCTCCTCAGCCAGGCAGCTCCCAGCGGACCGCAGCTCCCTCCACAGCCCCTGCCCTGTCCCCCTAGCTCAGGAAGTACCCACGCTTGTTCTCAGCAGTTTTGATTCTCCCAAATTTCTGAAAATTCACACAGTGATAGAGTTAGCTACAGCTACTCCTCATGTGCATATATTCAGTCACTGCCAAGGGGATAATCCATGCTAATTCATTTAACCCTTCCCGAACCCTAAGGCATTGCTGTTTTGCAAACCGGAAGGCTGAGCTTAGAAGGGTTAAGAGTTTTGGCCAAAGCCAGGAAGCTAGTACACTGTGGAATCTGAATTTGGACCTCTCTCTGCTTGGTTCCTAGACCTGTGTGCTTAACCCCACCTGGGTCTGCCTCCCACCGAGTGGTCAGACAGAAAGATGCTCCTCTGGCTCTGAACTAGCACTTTCCAGTCAAGATCCCTCCTCTCCTAAAGCTGGATTACATAATTCCTGCTAATGTACAGCCTGCTTTTCCCCTCTTACCTGTATGTCATTGTCAAAGGACAATTTTTATTTATTTATTTATTTATTTGCAGTTTCTAGCCGGGGCTGGGTTTGAACCCGCCACCTCCGGCATATGGGGCCAGCACTGTACTCCTTTGAGCCACGGGCGCGGCCCTATTTATTTATTATTATTTTTTTTTTTATTGAGACAGAGTCTCACCTTGTGGCCCTGGGTAGAGTGCCATGGCATCACAACTCACAGCAACCTCCAACTCTTGGACTTAAGTGATTTTCTTGCCTCAGCCTCCCAAGTTGCTGGGACTACAGGATACCGCCACAATGCCAGTTTTTTTTTTTGTTTGTTTGTTTGTTTTCTGTAGAGACAGTGTCTCCCTCTGGCTCAGGCTGGTCTCGAACCTCTGAGCTCAGGGCAATCCACCTGTCTCGGCCTCCCAAAGTGCTAGGATTACAAGTGTGAGCCACCATGACTGGTTATTATTTATAATTATTTATTATAACAAATTATTATTACTTAATTCATTATACAGTGATAGTACCAGGAAAATATTACAACTAGCTTTAAGGAGAACTCAAAGTGCCAGGCATACGTAGGTAATCAGAAATGCTGAGAGGAATTTACACATAAAGGCAAAAACAGAACTGGGCGACAAGCCACTGCGTTCCACTGGACACAGTTCATTTGCATTAATATGGACAACAATCCTTTGCATTATTATCACTTTTCTACAACTTAGAGTGCAAAATAACTCGAAGGTGATGGAGAACAGAGATAACTAGGAAAATTGTGCTACACAAAATACCCAGTAGTCATTTTTACCCATTTTAAAGTCTTATACAATTTTTCTTAACAATTTGAACACAGCATTTTATTACACAGATGTGCCATGATGTAAACACTCTCCATCCCTGCACACGTATCCACAGGCAATTCGAGATTCAAGTTGTGGAGAAATATTTACTCTTCAGAATGAATATAATAGAAATATCTGTATCTCTGGCCCTTTCTTCCTGGCATCTACTAGGCATAAGTATTACACAATCAACCGTGTGTTATTCCCAAAGGAATCTCCCAATATCACAGGCTTTTCTCTCAGCCTCACAATTCTTGGGATAGTTGCCTTTCACCTTTAATACCTGCAGGGCTCTGACAGCAGTCCATCACAGGACGTTCACAAAGACAGGAAGTCTGGAAACCCAAGTTAAATATTTTGACTAGAAATGGCCTTTGCTTTAACAGAACATCCTAACATGAAGCAGATGTTTACCCAAAGCACTTCCTAAAGAAGGATGAGGGTCTGTTTGCTTCCTTCCCTGAACACCTGTTTCAAACCTTGAAGACTGAGGTTGTTTTGGTCACTAGTAGTGAATGCCTGCTGAATAAAGATTTACCTAGTACAAGAGACGGTAAGCACAGCTATTCAGGTTTGCTACTAGTGTTCAAGGCCCAGCTTGCTTCAGGGTCTAAGTCATCTTCAAGCCTCCTGAGGGAAGGAAAGGCTGAACTAAGATTTCAAGTGCAAGACCTTTCTGTGGGAGGTGTAGAAAATACTTGTGGGAGTAGATAAGGGGAATAGAAAAGAAGACAGGCAATAAAGGCTATGTGATTGAGTCACAGTGAGTGACAGAAGCTCTATCTTATGGGGAATCTCTAGGAAATGGTGCAAAACACAACATCAGAATTATCCCACCCAATGGGCCAGGGAGCTGGAATAGCATTTATATGGCAACTCCTGTGAGCCATTGATTAACCTCCTGTGAACCTTCTATTGAGTGCTGCTCCTGAGAGGCACCAATTCCCCAATACTTCTGGCCTGCTGTAAGTTCTGGAAATAAGGTCTTTGGACTCAGAGACACAGATACTGGCAGCTGGAGTCAGCTAGAGCCAGTGAAAGGCAGAGGAGGCAGACGTGTGGAGTGGGCAGGTGCTGACCACACCTGCTACACCTTCCCAGCAGCCAAGCAAGGATGATCTTCCTTCCAGGGTGTGGCATTAAGGTGACTCAGCTTCTCTCTTGGTCTCTGAATGTTGCTTTTCCCCCTGCTACCAACTCACCTTTTCTATGTTTCCTACCTCTAACTCCAGAAATAAAGAACATCAGAGGAAACCTGATTGTCTTAGTATCATCATCCTTACTGGTTCAGCGCTTTTTGACATGGCCCAATTCATAGGTCACTGGTCAGCCTCTGGATTGGTGGCTCCTGGTTCTGAGTGTAAACAGAGCATGCACACCCCTGCTGGACGGTAGCTTAGGGGCTGTGAGCAGGACAAGGCAGACCCCACGCACGTGAGGACAGTTGGCAGAGTCAGGCCTTGGTGTGGTTGTGCACACACACACTCACCTCCCCAGGAAGATAGCTGAAAAGCTGAAAGCCTAACCTAAAGTTGGGGTTTTCATTTCAAATTTTCCCTTTAGAATTTAGTGTATTCCTTCCTAAGGCTCATCCTGATTTAAGACACATTGTACTTTACCTTTTGCCATTTTTCTTCTGGTTTGACTGTTTCTGTGAGCAAACAGCTGATGTGTATGCAGTAGGATTGCTAGACACCAGGAATTGTTGCAGTTCTTGATTTCCAGGGGAATGTCTTTTGCATTTAAATGTGGGGACCCTGCACGTACCCTAACTGAACTGCCCACCATCTTGATGTTTTCCCTCTCAGTTACATTCTCTCTTCTTGCCATTTATTTGTTTACTCAGCACTCTCTACAACTTATTTTTTTATTGTTCATTGTTAATTTTCTGAGTCCCATGTAAGCTTCATAAGAAGCCGGAATGAGGCAATCAAATTAATATTTGCTGAATCCCTAAAGTATGACTATAATGGTATTTTCTAGGAAAGATCACAGAGGAATTAGTTCGGATTCATTGAGTGGCATCTGTTGCTTGGTCTCTATGGTGACAAAGGTAAACTCTGTGGCGGCTGGCCGGGGGCAGTGTGGAATCATCAGGCAGCCATGAAGTTGCCACCTTGGCCTCATCAGCATGGCTCAGCCTCTAGTTGGCATGGAAAGCTTGTTAGGTGCCATCAGGTAGCATTCACAGGGTAGGAGCATGTGGGTGGACAGGGCAACATGGAAATGGCCAGCCAGAAATGCCCATCAGGGCCAAGGGTAGAGGATAACCCACCCAAAGGGCAGGACCTGCCACACGGATGAGCACTGTGGGCCCCCACTGCAGGCTAGCCCTGGGTGAGGAGGACTCTGAGTCAGGGAGATAATTCATAGCAGCCACATTAACTGCCGACAACCACTCCACAGAGACCCACATGCAGCATGCCAAAGTTTTCTCAAGGCCAAAACAAACAACTGTAGAAAAGATTTTCCAACAGATATGGAATTTACTGTGTGTCTGGAGACACTAATGGAGGTTTGCACTCGTTGTAAGTGTCGAGAATCAACACACACGCTTACTTGTGTTGATTTTGGATATTCACGTTGAATATTCCCATTGAAAAATTTTACAGATTTTAAGTAGATAAAATTAAATAAGCATAACTTCTATATTTTTCATTCTGACTTCCCTATAATCCAAAAGGCAAATCCAACAGCATACTCAAGGCAAATATTGAATGACAACATTTATGTCATTCATGAAAGATTCTTTGGAGAAACTGGATAAATGAGAATAAGGTATCATGGGAAATGTGCCCACAAAGACTTGAGACCGCTGTTACAGGTGGAATACATTTGAAATGAAGGGCGGTGTAGGCAGAGGGTGATTATATCCAAGTGTGAGAACAGTACCACATTGAGTTTCAGAAAACAGCATAATTGCTGGCAAAGCCTTGAACTTATAAAAATGGCATATTCACAGGCATGAGGCAATGAATGCCTGGAGAAGAAATGGACTCTGTGATACTTTAAGGAAAAGTTTTATCAGAAGTTTTGGTGTGAGTGGAATTGCTAAATTGTAAGAGGGAATACATTTTCAAGAGAAGAACTATACAGATGTGCAAGGCCCTGCGGCAGGATGTGAAGAAGTATCACATTAACACATTCACTAAATAAAAGAATTTCCCAGGGCAGATTATGCAAAGAAAAATCATAGCAAAGAATTTCCTAAAACTATCAAGAATTATTTCTTTCTCTTCAGTTAATGCCCACCTATACATTTCCATTTGTTCACTTTCAATGCATATTATTCTTTTTATTCAGATAATAATAACATATTCTGAGCTAATGTTCTATTAGCTCAATATAGAGCTTCAAAACAAGGGGCTATTATTCATCCTCAGAAAACCCTGAGGTTTCTAATCATTTTCCCAGATATTATTGCCAACGAAAGAAACAGGTTCTAAAACCAATGCTGCTGATAGATCCGGTCAAACGGGAATTGAGAATTGAACATTGTCTTTTGCAAACTGGAGGTCACTGATGGAGTGTCAGTGAGGAGACACCTCCCTGGAGTGTGTTTGGGAGAGAGTGGGAGGAGGGAAACTTGAGACAGTGAACATAGGAAGCTCTTCCAAGAAATTCCACTGCAAAGCAGAGCAGAGAAAGGGGGTGGTGGAAGCTGGCAAGGGAATCGAGATCAAGAGAGGGCTTTGGTTAGTTTTATTTTGTTTAAAGATGAAAGAAATAACAACAAATTTGTATGGTGATGGGAATGAGCTATTACAGAGAGAGAAAGACTTCAGAAGAGAGGGACTTTAGTGCCTCCACACTTCTCTTCTCTCCCAGGCTGGCTTCATGTCCTCTTTAGCGAGCTTAGCCTCTGCCTGGCTTTTTCAATTATGCTTTTTCTAACCCCCTAGAATGCTTCCTTTTTGTCATTCCTTCCTTCCCAAGTCCACCATTTTCTTTCTTCTCTAGAACCCAAGGCTTGCCAGTTGGCTCTACTACAATAGATTCATGCTACCTAACCTCAGTTCAACCCACAGGGCCTTACAAGCGCTCTTTGATTCTTATATTCTTTCATGGTTTGCTTCCTACTCTCCAATAGTGTTTATTCCAATTTTTAAAAAATTCTTATTCAGTGCTCATGCAACACAAATTTACTGACCAGCAACCACATTCCAGGCCCTGGCCCCTGACATCCAACCCACCCTACCCCCACCCTGCTGCCTCCCCGGCTTTTAGCAGATGACCTTTACTCCACTCCAAATGACCCAGGTGAATTTCTTTCATTTTCTCCCTTTTGTTCTTCATTTTTAAAGACATCCTTTCCGTTATTGTTTCTAAATCTCATAGTCTCCTGCTTATCTCAAAGATTAATCCTTCCACTTGGGCCTTGATTCTGTTACCTACTACACTGGATGTCTTGTCCCACCCGTTAATCTCCCCCCATCCACTGGCTCTCCAGCACTGCCCCTCCTCACTGCAGACCCTTGTGCTCTTCCCAGAGGTAATGACTGCACTGCCTTTTGAGCTAATCACTCTCTTGCTCTTTACTTTATCCTACACACACACAAGTGTGCCCTGCAAACACGGATGGGGCAGGAGCCAAGGGGGAGCTCTGCCTTTCTTCCTTTATCTCCACCAATGCCTGCCTGAGGCACCGGCCACTTCTCTCTCTTCACACCATCTCTAACTTCTCCTGTGGCCTCTGGAATAAACCCCAAAGTACGCGGATGGCATCACGGGCCTTACGACACTTCAAGCAGTGTTTTCCATGCTTCCTCTTTTCGCTTCTTGTGCCAAACTAAGCCACCGTAACCAAGACACCACATGAACAGGACTGGGGCACAGTCCACAGACAACGTGGTTCTTTTCTCTCACGGCCCCTTTGATTCACTCTGAGGCATTTATTTTTGTCCTCAGTGAAGTTTCAGGCAGATAATAGAGCTTATCATCTGCTCCCCCGTGGATGACACAAAGTCCTCTGGTCAGTATATCCAGTCATTTCTGTAGTTCAACTGTCTGATCACATGTACTAGTCAGGAATCCAAATTCCTTTCCACACCCTCTTCCCTCCCCTCCCCCTTGGGCTGCCCCAGGGCAGCCAGAGGGAAGGAGGGTTTGGTGGGTCTCTTCACTCCGTCTGTGTCTGAGCCCTCAACTGTGCTTCTCTTGACCCTCTGTTCATGGCTCTGCCCCTGGATCCTCACAGAGGGGACATCAAGAGAGACAAGGGAAGGTTCTACTTTGGAGCAGTAGGACCTGGCCCTGGTTTTCTCTAGTTGGTACAAGTTTAAAGATGATGTTTCTTTCTTTTTTGAGAGATGAGTCTCACTCTGTCCCGCTGGGTAGAGTGCTGTGGCTTACAGCAACCTCAACTTTTGGGCTGGAGTGATCCTCTGGGAGTACATATGTGTGTCTATAGAGACCCCACATGGAATATATATCTGCATTTCTCTGATGCAGAGAATGCATTTTCCCCATTCAACGTCCTCTTTCAGCTCCGGAACGTGGAAGGAGTCTACTCCTGTAACATCACAGGCCGCTGCAGCGAGACTGATTGGTTGGTTGGCTTGCTCTCCTTGTGGTCACTTATGACCTCTGTAAAAACGCTCAAGCGTTGGGCTGGTTGGCTAGTTGGCTTGCTCTCCTTGTGGTCACTTATGACCTCTGTAAAAACGCTCAAGCGTCCTTGGTCTCCAAACCTCCATTCCCTATGTAATTATCCAGTCACAGGCGCTTGCTTTTAGGATTTTCCAGTCCTGCATCTAGCAGCCTCTTGTCCCCACAAAATCCAGTGGGCGTAGGTCCAGATCCCTGAGCAGTGTGCCTAAAGCCAGTTTCAGCTGGCACGAGGTAAAAGGGAAATACGTCCAAAAGGGAGGACAGGAAACCGCCTCAGCACTCCCACAGCTTGCTCCAAGAAAATTAACTGTCCGATTTCTAATCTCTTGCATGCAATAATCTCTTCCATATAAATTCTAATCTCTTTTATATCCTCCAATTGTGTGAGGTGCCAAGGGTTACAAATTGGTTTTTGCCCACCTCCTTTTAAAGTGCTGTGTGGGTGGTCAAGAACTTCACTCTTAAACAAACAGGTATGCTTTTAATTCCTTTGATTCTAACCTTTTGGGGCCGCAGCTAAATGGAGACAGAACTTGTAATATTCTCTTATTCTAAAAGGCTCTGGGCTTTCCTCTGGGTCCCATTCATGTTATTTCCTCCACCTAAACCATCCTTCTCTCCCTAGTCATTTGTAAGAGCTCGGCTCCAAGACCAGCTCCTGCACAAGGTCATCTCAGATTCCCTCAGCTGCACTGACCTCTCCTTCCCTTGTGCCATTTTCCTCCCTCTCAGAGACTGACCACTGGCACTCTTGCCCTTGTATTGTAATTTTTCCTGCACACACCTTTTTCTTATTGAATTCGAAGTCCTTCGCAGTAGAGAATGCATCTGAATTAGTTTGCAAGGGCTGCTATAGTAAGTACCGCAGACTGGGGAATTTCAGCAACAGAAATTTATCTCTTCACAGTTCAGAAGGGCAAAAGTCCAAGACCAAGGTAACAGCGAGGTTGGTTCTTCTGAGGGCCACTCTCCTTAGTGTGCTGATGGCTGTCTCCTTACTGGGTCTCCTCGTGCTCTCCCCTCTCTGCGTGCCTGCGCCCTCCTCTCCTCACAAGAACACCAGTCCTACTGGACTGGGACCACCTCAAAGACCCTGCCTAACCCTAATAACCACTGAATAAACCCCATCTCCAAACACAGTCACATCTGAGGTGCTAAGAGTTAACACCTGAACATTTAAGTTGGGGGGAGGACACAGTTCAGCCCATAACAATGCTCATTGTCCCTGGGACCCCCACCTAAGCCTCCACCTAGAACTTGCTTAACATATGCTTGTGATCCCAAGTTGATCGTGAAGACCTGATGCCAAAAAAAACCCTGAGAAAGAAAGAAACTATGATACTAGTGACAAGATAGTGTAGTGAGGGGAGTCGGAACTGAAAAGATTAGAGCTTCTATTGCCAGACTTAGGGATGTGGTGGTTTTTGATTTTATGCATTCAATTGACTGGGCTAAGGGATGCTCAGATGACCAGTCAAGATTATTTCTGGGCATGTTTGTGAGCAAGTTTCTGGCAGAGATGAGCATTTGAATCAGTAGACTGAGGATAGAAGATTTGTTCTTACTGACATAGGTGAGCGCAGTCCCTGTTGAGGGCCCAAATAGGACAAGAAGGCAGAGGAAGGATTTATTATTTATTCTCTTTCTCTCCTTAAGCTGGGACACTCCTTTTTTTTTTTTTTTTTTTTTTTTTTTTTGCCCTTACCCCATGGGGGCCCTGGTTTTCTAGCCT